>JAKCPI010010881.1:0-28581 GCA_023213315.1 Euborellia annulipes
AAGTCCCACCCATGTTCTATTTGTGATTATTTCATTGTTTAAAAAAAATATTATATATTTTTTTAATGGAAACTTTCATTGTTCAAACCTAGAAAATTTCCAAAAAAGATTTTCATTTTCTTTTATAAAAACTTGCTCAGGGTCCCACATCTTGTGGGTAAGTGGATGAAGACCACGAGCTGCCCGAGCTGGGACTGGCAGTCCTTCTGTTCTTTAAATGTCTGTCTTTTCCTTCCTCTTTACATCAGGCGTCAGACCGTGCGACGGGCCGGCCTGTCCTATTTTTTTCGGTATAACGTAACAGTAAAACGTATAATAGGGTTGGAGGGAAAGAGTGAAGTCCGCGATGAGAGAAGAAGATTTTCTTTTATAAAAACAATGAAATAATCACAAGTAAAAGAACGAAGCTTCTAAGCCATTTCGAGTTCTAATTTACAGCAATAGTCTAGAGCCAGTTCTATATCAGACTGAGAAAAATAAGTGTTGAAAAGGGATTGAACATGCCTGATTAATCTGAAAGTCGGCCATAGGCTCAATTGTGGGGCATCTTCCCAGATGATAGCTATGTCCAAACACTCCAGCCAGGAAGCTGCAGGCAAAGACGACCAAGACCAGAGTTCGAGTCATCTTTTTCTTTTTGATTCCTAAAACAAAACACACATTAATAGACGATTTGAAAATAGTTGGAGATGCTTGTGTTTGATGGAGGTATCAGTATAGACCTATATATCACACCTTTTGCCCGCCTCTCCCACTCTGACTAAGCTGGCGCCGTTATTGTACTAATTGATGATGACAAAGTTTATTTAATAAAACTAAAATTTTTTCCAATAGTTTATAAGTTTCTTTTTAAACTACGCAATTCTAAAGAGAGTATAAGCATAAACATAAATAATAAATATTTAAAATTCCTTAAAAATGCAAATTCACAGGAAATTTTTTCCTTCTCGAAGCATTTTAAATGGAATAGTTCTGGTATAAATAAATGTGCCTGAACCCCCACATGATGAGTATCGTTAAAATTAAATTAAATTTACGTTTTAATATAATGTCCTGATATTCTAAAAGAGGAAAAAAAATTGTATTTTAAAGAATTTTTCAAGGCAATTTCCGCATGTTTCTAATTATCTCTGTTTTTATATACATGGTATAAATACCCCCACTCTCCCTTCTCAAGAATAAATGGATATATAATTAATTAATAATTTCGGTTTAAAATTTCAATATTATTTTGAATTTCGGGGAAGGATTTTTGAAGTCGCATATCTCCCGATGGGCCAGGTCTATTTCATTTAGCCAATTTTATTATTACTTGTTGATTCATCTATAATTTTAGAAATTAAAAAATTTGCTTTGCTTTCTATTGATCAAGGTGAATTGCAAAAGATAATTCCAGAATATTTTTAACACCGATTTAGAAATTTGATTTCTAATTAAAATTTATGTTTTTTTCATACGAGCCCATCAAAACATCTTTTACTGCGTGTAGCCAAGGGAGTTGTATTTAGGGGGAAATGAATTAGAAAGTTTTGACATTTCTATGTCATCACAAAATCGGAACAGTTAAATTAATTAAGATAATAGCGAGGTAGGCATAAATGAGCGAAAATTATAATATGCATTAAAAGAAGTAACAAAAGAAAAATTACCATCTACAATAGATAACATGTATGAAGGATATGTAAATGCAGGCAGCCAAAGATAAAAACACGATACTCTGTGAACGTTAAGACGTTTCGGGTAAAGTTACCTATCCTCAATGAACAGTTCTAATGAGAGCCCAAGGGGTATAAAATAACACAAAAAAAAAAAAAAAACCCCCCCCCCCCCCACCCCCCGCCCCCCCCCCCCCCCAGAAAGCTCCTTGCCCCAAGAAAAATTGAGAAAATATGGGGCTTTCCAGGCCTACCGGAGGATGGCTGGTCCCATGGCCCCCCAGCCAAATTCTTTAGTTACGCCCATGTTGAAGGGGTCGCCCCGAACACTCAAAAAATTTGGAGAAATATAGAGCTCGCTTTTTCATCGAAGTATTCTTTCTTTGATAAATTATTTATTATGTTCAGTGGTGTAGTTAAGGATGGGAAAGCAATTTAAGCAAAGGCGAAAAATTTTAAGAAAAAACAAATTGGTCAAAACCTGTTTTGACCCTGCTCCTGAGCAGGAAATTCATAACCAGCCAAAAACTCTATTTATTTAAACCTCTCTTGTAAATTAATGAAAGAACGAGTTAGAATACGATATAGAGAGATATAAATTAAATCACAGGCATGGGCGTAACTAGAAAATTTGGCTGGGGTGGAGGGGGGGCATGGGCTGGGACCAGCCATCCTCGCTGGAGAGGGGGCATGGGCGCCTCTTCTCCGGGGGCGCCTGGAAAGCCCCATATTTTCTCAATTTTTCTTGGGGCAGGGAGCTTTCTGGGGGGGGGGGCACGAGCCTTCTAGGGGGCCAGGCCCCCAGTACCCCTAGTTAGGCCCATGATCACGGCAGGGCGGCGCAACCATACTGCCGCCCAGGCAAGATATTTTTGCCCCCCCCCCCAAAAAAAAAAACTTTAAAAATTTAAATCCCCCCCTCCTTAAATTTTCCCGGATCTCAAAATTTTTCTGCGAAATTTTTTTTTTTCGCGGAACCAATTTTTCCTGGCGCCGCCGCGGAACATTTTCAAGTAGGAACAAAAATTTTTGACCCGTCGAAAAATAGACATCTAAATTTTTTGCCGCCCGTGGAACAAAATTTTTCCCGTGTGCCGCCCGCGGAACATTTTCTCTTGGCGAACTAAAATTTTTTCCGTCCGAAAAATCTTTACCTCTTTTTTAGAGACGAAAATTTTTGCTGTCCGCGAACAAAATTTTTTCCCCTTTTTGCCCCCTCTCCAGGCCGCCCTAGGCGACCGCCTAGTGCCAGGGGCCAGCCCCTGATCACAGGGGTGCCCGATAAAATAGCTTCCTTACCAGGGCTGCAAATCCATCATAACAAAAATTTTCCGAGTTTGTCCCAAGTTAAGGTATTTGACTGTATCCATAATATTTCAAACGGTTACCAGCTTAAATTTTTTATGAAATTGTTAATTTTCTTTGTGTTTTGATTTGTTCTAGGAAGGGGAAATAAAACAGTGTCTCAAATGTGGTACTTACGGAAATTAAAGTCTTCTCTCTGTCACTCAACTGACCTTCCGAGCTATTGGCCTCCACACTTATACTCTGGTTGCCCTCTCTCACTCTCTCCTTACGTCGTCTTCGCCTTCGTTCTCGACTGCAACCGAACCTGTGGATGATGACTCATCTCTCCCTACCCTCGCTCTTCTGGGAAGTTCTCAGAAGTCTGCCTTCGACTTGGGCCTCTTATCAATGCGTCATCTCATTTACAAGTAATAACTACGCTATCATAAAAATTACTTCTAGTTGGGCCCTGATTCATCATCATTGGTCATTTTCATTTTCAAATAAGTAGATCAATTATTCCTCATCTACCCCCCCCCCCCTCTCTATCTTTTCTCTTAATCTTAAATTTTTTGTTATTAATCATTAATAATTTCCGCATTATATTTTGAAGTTATCAAATTTCGATAAATGATAAATAATTTATTGATGTCAGGTCTGAATTTCTTAAATGCTTTGACATTCGTGGTACGAGGTTCCTGGGCTCGAGGGGGCAGTAAATCTCACTACCCCAAAGTAAAAAAAATCTTCTTTCTTCTCCTTAATCGCGGTGTGCGGGGTCGGTGGTTCATGGGTTTTTGCCAAAGGGAAGAAATTGAACAGGCCGGCTCTTCGCACGTTCTGACCACTGTTGAAAATATAGAAGGGAAGAGAACAGAACTACTGCCACTTCCAGCTAGGGTAGTTCGTGGTCGGTCGCCATCCACTTACCCACAAGATGTGGGCCCCTGAGCTACCAAAAGTAAATAAAATAATAGACTGTATTAAAATACATCAGGCCCGCTTCTGCGGTCCTTGGTTATCTGACACTTTCATATACACACTCACTTGTTGTTTTTTTTAAACCCTCACACTTTTTTTTCTCATTCAGCCGAGCCGAGCCTAGCCTGGACAGATCCTTCTGGGCCTTCTGTCCGGCTCAGGAGCAAATCCGCACGTTTGTGGGCCCTCACGGTTCGGGCTCGTGCCTCTGATTAAGTATTTTAAATTTATTTTTGGCACGGCTCGGCTCGTGAGGCCCACACATGAGGATTTGGCTCGTTTGAAGGCGAGCTGAGCCAGGCTCGTACTCGTGTGTGGTGAAAAATTGCCGGATCCGGCTCGCGTACCAAAGTACGGCGTGTATGGGGCCCTTTAGACGATAACTATTATTGATGATACACTCTTACACCTTTCCTATAACTATTAATATATGGGGGGGGGAGGTTGTGGGGCCGGTGGGGGGCCCGTGGGCTGGGCGCTTGTGCCCCCGCCTGGCCCCCGGCCGGGGGTCCTTGGTTCGGGGCCCTGGGGTCTTGGGTTTTTCCCTCACCACACACACACTCTCTTTAACTATTATTATTTATTTGGTATCCAAATTGCTTAAATAAAATCATTGGGCTGCCTGGGGATCGAACCCGCAACGTTCGGTATAGAAGGTAGGCACGCTACTGACTACACCAAGCCCGAGAGGGCTCACTTGATTAATAAACAGAAATCAAAAAATTGACCCCCCTCCGTCACCCACAGAGATTATTTAAATTAAATCTAATTTTTTTTGTCATTAGAGTATTATATTTTGAATTTAGTAAAGACGCTTTTTTATTTTTTAAATGCGGTAGGTATTGCAAAAAGACCCTCCAAAAGAACTAGATTGATATTATTTTGAAAAAAATATAAATCTTGAGCCATTTTATTTTATATATAATTTTTTTTTTTGTTAGAAATAAAAAACAAGTACGGTGTAAATAAATATTAGATAGCATTATTCTTTTTGAATATCATCGTCGAAATAATAATAAAGATACTTTAAATTCCAGAAAAGAAGTCATTTAGGGAAATTTTTTTTTGCCTATTCGTAAAATTTTGTTTCCATCAGTGAATTTTTAAAGAATTACATGAACGAAAAGAGCTAGTAGTTTAAAATTTTATATTTAAGTTAGGCACCCCCATGGTACGTGACACGGTGTATTTTATATCAAAAAAAGTAAAAAAAAAAGACAAAGGTGCAGTGGCGTAACGTTTTTTAGCTGGGCCCCCCCTCAACCTTTATTTCGGGCCCCATTATTAGACCATACAAAAAATATTTCATTATTATTTTTTTTATCTAAATTTTTCCGTTTTTATCGGCATAAAAACTCAATTTGACAGTGAAGATTTGGTACCTTTTCATGTGGTCGGTCACATATATTCAAATTGAGAAAGCCGCGCTTCTAAAAATTCCAACTCTTATCAAAATATTTTTAATAAAAAATAAAATATTTTTATAAAATCACTTTAAAAATATTCAAAATAAATTAAAATTAGTATTTTTTAAACACCATAAGTTAAAAACTTGAGGGCAATTTAATTCTCAAATCTGACTAGAGTAGTATAATTAGCTGCCATGCAGGTGCCATGTAATCACCTCACAAAAATGAATCTTATTCAACAATTAACCATAGATAATATAATAATGCAATCAACTTTTTTATTTTCATTTCGTTGCTAGTGTTGAAAATTTTCTATACAAGATATGGTCTATATTATTCAGTAAGTAAAGATTAATATTATTCAATCTTATTTTAATTCAAATTTAAACATATAAATTATTTTTCTAAAATATGTTTCTGCATACGCCAAAGAATAAAATTCAGGCCTCAAGATATAATTAAAATATTTTTTCCCATCCAATACCATCATCTAACTTTATTTTAAAATTTTATTTGTCTTTGGATGAAATTTACATATATAATATTGATGATGAGCTTTCTTTCTTTTTTTTAGGAAAATTAGACATTATTAGCAATTCATAACCCCTTACTTATCTGTTTTCTTCTACAAATTCTTAAAAATTACTTTTTAATATTGAAGTTCAAATCTATAAGCAGAAAATGACAAGCCAAGTTTAAGTCTCAAACTTCTCTTTTCTTAAAATAGAGACATATGTCTTCATCTTGATTCAAGGCCATAAGGATTTTTTTAGAGTTAAAGATAAAGAATATCAAATTTTTAATTCAATGTTATCTTAGTTGTTTGAAATTACTTTCAAAAGAATTTCATAATCATCCTAATAACATTTAGATTCTTTTAAAAAGTAATTTTAAAATATTTACTCAGACATATAAAATGTTTAATTATGTTTAATGAATCACAAATTGGGTGGACAATAATTTCCTTAAAAAGAACTTGTGTTTTTATCAATGAACTCGGTTAAACTTAACGGTGAGAAGGTTATTAAAAATATTATGAAACAAACCAAAAGGAAGTGGGAAAAAATGACTAAATTTCATTAATTCTCTATTTCTCCTTACTTGATTGCAAATATTTCTGTCACTTTATAGTGACCATCTTAAGTATGGGATAAATTGCCATTAATTTTAAAAAGATAGCAGAATAAATTCTTTCTGAACATGGGTTTCTAGACTGACGAATTTATGACATCTTCACACATTCTGTCTTGAGTCGAATACAAAGAAAAGAAAATTGATTAAAGAGCGTGTGTGAATGAAGAAATCACATTAATTAGCCACACTGCAATCTCATGCACAAAAGAATTAATTCTTGCTTTTTTGAAAATGTCTCTCATTTCTCAAATCTATATTAAGTGAATTTGAGGTATGATAGTTGAAGAAAAGCAAACAGGATTTTTATTTTTTCAGAATATTTATTTAATCTAATCTAATATTCTGAAAAATAAAAATCTGTTTGCTTTCTTCAACTATCATGCCTCAAATCGTCATAAATGGCAACAGAAATAGAGCAATATATTCAACGTCTATATTAAGGATTGTCAATCTTTAGTTACAATAGAGTAAAATAGTGGTAGAGAGCATAAATAATGGTTTCTTCTCCATCTACATACCTTCATTTGATTAAACTTAATAGGGCCCTCAATCCCAAATTACGCTCTGTACCTTAACACAACAGGTAGAAAAAACTCGCTTCTTGTTCTTGGGAGAGAAGGTGCTATAATTAATAGAATAAATATTATTTATTTAGCGAGATCGACAAAAATGTATTCAATTTACATTGGCCCCAATAAAGCAAGAATTAGAATTTTTTATTCTTCTAATAAAAACAATATGACGTATCCCGGAGGTGGTTTATTTATGTTTATAGATTTGTTATTTGCCTTTTGAACTCTCTGATAAATCCATTCATCAGGCTAGAGAAATTTGATAAGCATGGGAAATACCAAATAATAATAATTACACACAAAACATTCCGAATGGAAAATACTGAAGAACCTCAAAAAATAAATTTGGCCCAAATTATTGCTAACATCAAATCCATAGATGCTGATAATTTAATACAATGTATAATTACGGTTACTATTAAAATCTAATGTTTTGAATAATCTTAAAAATTGCTGTTTTAGATTTCATGGACTACTGCTGATGGATTTGAAGTTCAGAATCGGAATCGGAAAATGAGTGTGAGGACGAAATGATAGCTACAGCTCTTCTGATGCAGAAAAGAGAAACATTTATTTGTATTTGGACAAAGTAAAAGTCATAGGGAATCAGCCTTGAATTTATTTTCATATAGTCTGCAAGGCTCGTATCATATATAATTTGACGCATTCGCACAGCTTCAATTAATTTCTCTTCCATTTTTTGGCAAAACACGCCGTGACAACTGAAGAAAACTGCGGCAAAGCTGCATTGCGTCACGTACAGTGAATACTACCTCACGTCACCCTGCGATGAAACTTGCGGGGTCCCTATCATTTTTGTGTTTCACAGAAACTCCACCGTGAGTCACCCTGCACCACCTCACCAAGTTGCGCCTCAACATGCGGCCGGCCTTATGGTAACATATTTCTTCTGGTGCTAATAAAACTCAAGAAAATTAAAAATATCATCTGGCCTTTATCATTACAGATACGAAAATAATGTCAACTAGGAAAATAATGAATATTAAATTGAACAGAATATTTTTGTTTCTGGACACAAAAAATTCAAATAGCGTAGAATCACCCATTAATAGATAAATAATTTTATTTTGATTAAAAGCTTCGTGTCACGTCCCAGGAGGATTCCAAACTTAAATATAAAATGTTAATCTTCTAGCTCTTTTCATTATTGAGATATTTTGTTCACAGACATACACACACACACAGAGCCAGACCATGTCGCGAAAACCACTTTTTTGGATTCAGGGGAACTCAAAATCGAATTTTTGACATGAATTCAATATTTTCTCTCTATAGTCTATATATATTCATATATAGGTAAGAGAAAGTAAAAAAAAAATATGTAAATCTTTATTATAATTCTTTTGTATACGTTTGAACTGTGAAAAATTTCCTATATAAAAACAATGAAATAATCACATGAGAATGCTTTAGTTTAATATTCTTGTAAAGTGTTGTTGGATTTGGATTCATTATGTGATTAGTAGACAAACACTTCCTTTTAGGTAGATATACATTTATCATTTGTGATTTATTTGATTCAAGAAAACATTCAGTTAGGAGAAATGCCAATCAAATCCTTTTTCAGATAAAAGGCATGAATTGATATCAAGTGATGCTAGGTGCAAAATATATATTTTCCCAAAAAGAATTGATTCTAGTAAATTTAAAGATTGGATTAAAAAAGTTTAGATATTACAGGCCTATTATAGTCTTTCAAAATAATAGCGAAAATAAAAAATTAAGAAGGAATGAGCTTTGAATATTTTTGAATATCAATCAAATGAATTCATTTTTCTGAAAAAGAGATCCTTGGCATTTCATTTAAAGAAACTTCAAAGCAAGTACTCTCTTTATTCACAAAATACAACGTGCATATATATATACGGGAATATATATACCCAATTAATTGATCTCGCCTTTAGGGTCATAAGATGATTAAATAATTCATGCTGCCTGTATCTCTTCAAAGCGACTCCCTTTAGGTTTCTTTAAACATTCGCAGGGAAAATATGCCCTAAATAATATCCATTTATTTATGACGTCAAACTGAGAGAACACACCATTTGATGACAAGTAATTAAACAAAAGAGATGAAATTAGAAGCCGATCCCGAACTTACTGGCTTCCTTTAAGTATATTATAAAAATGCTAAAGAGCTAATTGGGAGTTCAGACTATTTAACACCATCCCAGGCGAAAAATCCACGTTGGCCGGAAGCCGGGAGGTTTTGTACAATCACATAATCATTAATTAAATCTCATTTATTCACCATCCCACTCCCTTATCAAACTACATATAAATTTCATCACATTCCTCTCTCAGTGTTATATATTAAAATGATTTTGACTTGAGGATTCTTGCCACAAAAACAAATAAAACATAGTCTTTAATAAAGGATATTACAGGATTTTGTTTCAATCCATCGATCGGATCATCTGAAGGGCCTACAAAAAATATATATATTAGGAATATTCTTTATTTTCTTTGTCAAACAAACATTTGTTAGATTTTTTTAAAAAATTATAAAACACTCATATATATTCTTTTTCTTTATCTTTATCGTCTACTTTCTTTTTTGTCTGTCGGTATTTATTGATTTCATATTCTGAGAAGTCATTCATTGATCATGAATAGAGTACCGGTACTTGCTTTAAAGTTTAAATCAAAATATCTCCTAAACAAGTGACTTGAGCTGCATAAGATCCAAATACAAAATTGTTCTAGATATAACTATGAACAATTTCTATTAGAATTTTTTTTTTAACTTTTACCCAAATTTTGTATTATATATATATCAAACATTTTTCTTATAAAAAAAAAAATTATTAAAATTAAATTCATTTTGGTAAATAGCACAGAGTTATATATATATATATAATATATAATCAAAACAATTAAACATTTATAATTAGTCTATATGAATTTGCTGGTCCAGGGACTGCCATTCTTAATTACTCAATGCTTATGTAAGGGTCATTCCACGTCAGTACAACCAGGCCATTTCACCCATAATCTCAGATTTTTATGAAACTTGGTATGTTTGTTCTATATATAAAGATTGTTTCGGTCGAACCCTACTCCCGGACGCTGAAAATAAGCTTTTTGAACAAAATCGGCCTAAAAGTACTAGTACTTTACTGATGTACTTTTTCAGTTTTTTCCAATTTTCTCAAAATTTACTCCAACGATTTTTATTAAAATTCATAAATCAATTATTTTTTAGATGCTCTTTAAAATGTATATTTTCATTTTGCCCTTGAAACCTTTTTAACATGTAAAACTATATATTGAAACTTGCAATGGACTTTAGAAATAGAGGGAACAAAATACACAAAATTTTTATTTTACTAAATTAAAGCCCATTTCATGTAGAATTTATTTAGAAAAAAAAATTTCTTGAATATCTCATTCCCTTTTGGAGATATTGGCTTTAGCGCTAAAGCATGTTTGCGTTTTTCAAAACTAAAAAAATCAACAATATGAATTTTTTTTTATATTTTAGGATTAACTTAGATTCAAGATATATTTTTTTTCTAATTCCTTATTGTTTAAAGAACATACCAAAAAATTTCATCAAGATTGGGTGTCAACAAGCAAATGAGAAATTATTTTCTCTTCCATGTCACATTTTGTTTGGCATTCTCCAAGCCTCGGAAGGTGAAAAAATCAAAATAGTCCAGTCAAAATAGACATTCCAGTTTGCATTAATTCCCAACAAGCTGGATTTTTGTGCAGGTCTTGAATACGTCATTACAAATGATATGTCAAAAGTCCCCATCGATCCCGCTTGTGCGTTGTTTTTTATTCGAGGTCAAAGGTCACAAATTTGCGTTTTTTGCGTATATCTCTGAAACAACGAGAGCTATCGAAAAATGGTTTAGACAAAGTTTGTAGATCGTAAAATTGTCTACAAAAAATATCTCAACACTTTTTCTTCTACGGTGCACTGTTCTCGAATTATGGCTATTTTTAACATAGAAAATACGAATAGAGACTCATACGTGGCCAGTATGCATCATCGGGTTAACCATTTGAACACAAAATATTAGAACATAGTTTTATTTGCCCCATGCACACAAGTACGTGAAAAATATACAATTCTGAGTGAGTCATCGTCCGTCCCTAATTATATTGGGCGGTTGGCCTTGAGAAACATCTGCCTGCGACACTCCATTTTTCGGGTCGAAACATGCTTTACGACACGGTTACGATACGGGGTGATGGGTTCGATGAATATTTGAAGGACAAAACATCTGTAACGATACATAAGCAGTGTCGTAAAGCATACACCCGGAAGAGCAGCATCGCTGCAGCTAAAAGACAGCGTGAGGCGGAGATAGCTACCACATCTGGGATTAGTCCTCCTCGTACTAGAGTACGAAGTAATGAATCGTCTTTTTGTTTCAAGAAATACTGTTTGTTCTGTGGCAATGAAGCAGATAAAACGGCTGAAATGAAAAAAGCGCAGCATCTTCGACGAAGAGTGTCTCAAGCTTGTTAGATGCTGCTCTTCCGGGTGTATGCTTTACGACACTGCTTATGTATCGTTACAGATGTTTTGTCCTTCAAATATTCATCGAACCCATCACCCCTTTCAGTACTTGAATCCATTAAAGTCTTTAGCCCACGATCAACAACCACAATTTCACCTTCAGTCAAAGATTCATTGCAAATAAAGCTTCTGACATTTTTACAAAATTTTGTAACGGCACTGTTTAAAAAGAGAATATAATGCACAAACACGTCTATTCACTACGAAAAACCGTTCAAAACTGACTGCATTTACTAGAGCTATGTCCTTCGGAAAGCAGGTATAAATAGGTTTCGACCCGAAAAATGGAGTGTCGCAGGCAGATGTTTCTCAAGGCCAACCGCCCAATATAATTAGGGACGGACGATGACTCACTCAGAATTGTATATTTTTCACGTACTTGTGTGCATGGGGCAAATAAAACTATGTTCTAATATTTTGTGTTCAAATGGTTAACCCGATGATGCATACTGGCCACGTATGAGTGTCTATTCGTATTTTCTATGTTAAAAATAGCCATAATTCGAGAACAGTGCACCGTAGAAGAAAAAGTGTTGAGATATTTTTTGTAGACAATTTTACGATCTACAAACTTTGTCTAAACCATTTTTCGATAGCTCTCGTTGTTTCAGAGATATACGCAAAAAACGCAAATTTGTGACCTTTGACCTCGAATAAAAAACAACGCACAAGCGGGATCGATGGGGACTTTTGACATATCATTTGTAATGACGTATTCAAGACCTGCACAAAAATCCAGCTTGTTGGGAATTAATGCAAACTGGAATCATAATTTAGTCTATTTTGACTGGACTAAACTTTAAAGTAATAAATTTCCTATAGAAAATTTAAATTTCTAAAAAAAAATTATTAAATCCCACAAATAGATTATGTGTATAAAAATTATATAAATTCTAATAATATTAAAAAGATTTGATGAGGGCTCGCTGGTGTAGTGAGCTAGGGTGTCAGCTTCTGCAAAGAAGATCCCTGTTCAAATCCTTGGCATGCAGGATTTTTCATTAAATAAAAATATTTATTTAATGTAAACAAATCCTCAAGCAAGCCCTGGATTGGAATATAGGATCTTTCCACAATAGCCCTCAGGCAACTCTACGAGGAGAGGGTGTTGCTGTGACATCCCGTCCTGTGGAAGGACGTAAAGAAGGTTCCCTCTCAGTGATGCATTCTTCGAAAGGAGTAGGCTACACGCCGGTGCTGAGGGAGTCCCTCCTCAACTAGGACATCCTCCATAGCATAGAAGAGGTTGGATAAAAGGAGCCGGTTGGAACCAGAAATAAGGATTAGTTCACTAGCTAGAGACGAGTGAGCAGGAGGAGGAGCTAGAGATAGGAAATGATGTAACTTCACGGGGTGCCGGTAGATGGCTACGGCCAGAGGCCGGTTGGGTTTGAGGTGTGTGTCTCCGTACACGTAAGCACCTCGGTTAAATAAACGGGGATCCCGATAGGAATTTCAAAAATAAAAAAATAAAAAGATTTGATGGAGAGATTTTGGACGGGTGGACCAGTCCCGCCAGGGACTGATTTTTGGGGAGTAGAGAGGTGAAGGGCCTCTCACTCCCAACATTGGAACCGGGTTGATGGCAATTACGCTAGATACCGGTACTGGGGTTGGTGCGTGCCTCTGTGCACGAAGCACCAGGGGTAAATAACCGGGGAATGTTTTTTTTGTAGGCTATTGAGGGTTTTTATGCCATAATTTAGGCTTTTCCCTCAAATAAAAAAAAAAAAATTTTGTCTGTTTAATTAGGGTTTTGGCGAATGGGAGGATAGGGTTGGGGCCCTTAAAATTGGAATTTCGAAAAATGGCTTCTTAAATGACGCCTAGGGCACAAATGTAATCTACATGCCAAATTTCAACTTTCTAGGACGTCGCGGGTTCGGACCCAGGCAGTCCGATGATTTTATTTAAGCCATTTGGATACCAGATGGCTTAAATAGAAATGCCTGACCCCACAATAGATATATTCTCTACAACAGTTATCGTCAAAGTCTTAAATGGCCTAAGTTGCCGAAAAGACTGTATGAATGTGTGTGTGAATGTGAGTGTGAATGAGAAAAAAGTGTGAATGTTTAAAAAAAAAAAAAAAAAAAAAAAAAAAACTTTCTAGGCCTTACAGTTTAGGCTGTGCGATGATTGTAAGTCAGTC
Source organism: Euborellia annulipes (assembly GCA_023213315.1). Lineage (NCBI taxonomy): Eukaryota > Metazoa > Arthropoda > Insecta > Dermaptera > Anisolabididae > Euborellia > Euborellia annulipes. The sequence continues at coordinate 13,746 of JAKCPI010010881.1, forward strand.
AGTGAGTTCTCTCTTTATATATATAGAGAAGATGGAGAAGAAAAATGCATTTTTTTAAAAAATGATGAATTGGGGTACTCAGGGGCCGAATTTCAAAAAACAACCCCAAAATTACCTTTATGGGAGAGGGGGACTTTTGGAGGGGGGGGATTCATAGGCGGGGACTTATTGATATGTCATTTCATTAAAAAGTTAGAAAATCCGAATTTTTCACAAAAATGGCGAATTGGGGTACTTAGGGGCCGAATTTCAATGTCTAAGGCTCAATTGCATTTCATGAACTGTCTAAAATTTTTAGCCAGATCATGTAACTGTTTGACCATTACACGATCTGGCTGCAGTTCATGAAATGTCTAGACAGTTCATGAACTGTCTAATTTCACGATCTGTCTACGACATATATACTGTATATATATAATCCAGGGGGGGGGGCGAAGCCTTCCTGGCTAGAAGTGCCGCCCGCCGAAGGCGGGCGGCGCGGCTAATTACTAAATAAATATTGTTCACAGTTTTTAATATGCCTCTATTGATTTCCTATTTTCCAATTATTAAGTTAAGATTAAAAACGCGATTTTAATAACCTTAATTGAATAATTTTCTGAAAATTTTCAGTTAAACGCCTACGATCCGAAAAAAGTTTCACTTGCATCGTGGTTTCATAAAACCACACAATGATTTTTTAATTTCTTGAAGATATTATTTTTTTTTAAATTAAATTTTCTATTTCACACTATTAATTCGATTATTCAATATCTATTTGGCATTAATCACGACACTATTGTAAAAAAGATTTTTTGACAACCGAAGCGCCAACTTGTTGGATAGAGCATCGGTGGCGAAAAATGGAAACATTGATCACTTAAAAAAAATTAGAATAAGAAATCAAATAAAAATAATAATTTTAAGAAAAATTTAAATTATTGAACGACGTATTGTAGAATTATAATATTCTAAATAAAGAGATACTATTATAAGAAAATATAAAATTAACAAGGTGAGTAAATAATTTTTCTCATTTACTCGAAAGAACAATATGAAAAATCTGGTATGAACAGCACGGTGCTGGTCACACCAGATTTTTTGTGTCGAAATATATTCCCATAGCAGCTTAGTTTCAAACTTATATTTTAAATTAACTAGGTAGAGCCTTGTTTGAAAAGGATGGAATTTTTTCAATCAATGCATTGCAATGCTCAAATAGACTGTTCATTAGCCAGTCAATTTATCGTTTAAAGCGGGGTCAATAATATTGTCAATAATATTATTGACAACACTATTGTCAATATGCAATTCAATAACGACAAACCGCACGCTGATCAATATTATTACTTTCTCTTACCCTATATATGAAATATATAGAGAGAGAAAGTATTGCGATCATGTCAAAAATTCGATGTCGAGATTTTGATGGATATACATGTTTTGAGGTCCCCTGAGTCCAAAAAAGTGGGTCCCGCAAATTGGTCTGTGTGTGTGTATGTGTGTATGTATGTGTGTCTGTGTGTCTGTATGTGTGGAACCATTTTTTTAGCATGAAGGAATTGAGCTACCGGATTGAAATTTTATATTTAACTTAGGTACCTTTGAAGAATCTCAAAATAAGCTTTTGAACAAAATCGGCCAAAAAGTACTAGTACTTTACTGATGTACTTTTTCAGTTTTTTTCGATTTTCTCAAAATTCCCTCCAAGGATTTTTTTTAAAATTCATAAATGAACTATTTTTTAGATGCTCTTTAAAATGTATATTCTCATTTTGCCGTTGGAAATCTTCTGAAGACCACTTTACTCTTGTTCTTCATAGGAAAGATAGAAATGGTTGCCATGGTAACGGAATTTAAATCTTTTTCTTTTTATTAGATTAAAAATCAATTATTATTTAAATTCCCATTTTTTTTTTTAAATTTATTTGTGTCTTTAATTGTTTCAAAGAAAACATATATGTCTCTCTCTCACTTGCAAACATTATCGCCTGTCTCTACTCTTTTTAAATTCCCTTTCCACCTTATCTTCGCATAGGCCTAATGTTAATTTCCTATAGGGATTTGTATGTTAATTTCGATTCAAAAGGGGGTCCCCTTTAGAACTTTTTAGGCATTTAAAATTTTTTTTCCAATTCTTATGAAATTTTGTATTTATTTACGATTCTATATTGTGTATAAAATGTCCAAATATGAGATTAAAATTTTGAAAAATAACCATAGTTTATTTGAAGCAGTCAACATTTAAAATGCAAGTTTGAAACTAAGATGCTATCGGAAACTAAATATATCTCGACACAAAAAATCTGGTGTGACCAGCACAGTGCGCAACTTTCTCTTACCGAAGGGTAAGAGAAAGTTGTGTGCTGTGCGCCAGTCACACCAGATTTTTGTCAATAGTTTCATTTCATTTGTCTTTTTAGTGTGCCCGGACAGTTTAAAGTAGTGGTTTCCAAATTTTATGTTACCACGCCTCCCTTAAAAATATTTAATCTTATGATGCCTCCCCCCCCATTTTTTAAAATAATACAAAAACAAAAATTTTTAATGCTAAAAAATATAAGTTTATATAAAAATATTTTTTTAAATTTATTCTTATTTATATTAAAACTAGCAATCATTGGGAAAATTGGTCCTGGTGGCCAATATTCGCTCCTCCCCTTAGACTAGTCCGCGCCTCAGTTGTAGTAGTGTATCAGGAATGAAAGTTAGGAGAAAACACAACCAGAATTTTTTCTTTAAAAATATATTTTAACAGCTTACGTTTCGGCCTTGGTAAAAGCCATCCTCGGATGACCACTAACAGCTCAGAGGGTGGCTTTGACCAAAGCCGAAACGTAAGCTGTTAAAATACATTTTTAAAGAAAAATTCTGGCTTCTTTTTCTAACTTTCATTCCTGAAGAAAAATATTTTTCTCAAATCTTATTTTCACGCCCTAGGGGTGCCTAACTTAAATATAAAATTTCAACCTCCTAGCTCAATTCCTTCATGCTTTAAATTGAACCCAAACAGACACACAGACAGAGACCATGTCGAGAAAACCATTTTTTTGGATTCATGGGACCTCAAAACGTGTATATCCATCAAAGTCTCGACATCGAATTTTTGACATGAATCCAATACTTTCTCTATAAATATATGTATATTAACTTATACCTATAGGTAAGATAAAGTAAAAATCCAAATCCGAAATGAGATTAGTTCTATATACAAAAAGATGAACTCACCCCAGTAAAATTCTAAGTGGACTAATCATATCTTACTTTTCTACCTAATGAAAAAAATCCTTACAAAATTCTGCAAGGGATTCGATGGGTTCCTAAGTTACCCAGTGTTATTATTAACTGTTTAAGCGAGATTCGAAATTCTCAAAAATTAATTTCGCCCCAGTAATAAGAAATTTTAGAATGGCATTAAAATGTTTCTACCCCACTATGCTATTTGCTAGATATTGAATATAAATTTTAACTCAAACGGAATGCACTTATTTTTTAGTAAAAGTATTAAAAAACATTAATATCTTTAATTATTATAGGGGATGGGGCATTAACCCTCCTGGTTAGTGTCTTCATACTTCCCCCCCTTTAAGGAAATGCGAGCCTTCACCGAGAAATTACTCTCAAAATAATTTGAATATATTTATAAATAATTTTTTATTTTATTTTGAAATTATTTTATTTTTAATTTTCAACTCTTAATCCACCTCTGAGTAAAAGTATATTAAAAAGATTTGATTAACAAAAATATAGGCCAAATAGAAAGAATATAATGGTAAATATGGTGGTTTATAATAAATAAATGGTTACTTAAGAAAAGATTAAAAATGCCCTCAGGCTTGTTGTAGTTGGTAGCGTGCCTACCTTCTATACCGAACGTCGAGTGTTCGGACCCCTGGCAGTCCGAAATAGATACCAAATAGCTTAAATTGAAATGCCTGGACCCCAAATGTGTATATTATTAATTAATAACGGTTATCGTATAAAGTCTTATATGGCCTGAGTTGCCTCAAAGACTGTGTGAAAGTGTGTGTGAGTGTTGAGTGTAAATGAGAAAAAAGTGAGTGTTTAAAAAAAAATAAATAAATAAAAATAAAAAACTAATTTTCTTTCAATGACACCTACACCTCTCCCTCTCCCTTTCAACAGCATATATTCACCCTCTACCCTTAGTGAAATATAAAATATTTAATTTCATATTCAAAAGAATCGTTTGTCGCAGTCAAATTATTTGTTTCTATCATTTTTTTTTTCAACGATAAAATGCTTAATAATTACCTTTAATAAGACACTCAAGAGGGTGTGCTGGTTGACGGTGAGGTCAGGGTGGGTTACACTATATTAATTATTCACTTTGATTCACTTTACACACAACTAAAAAAATGAGCAAATCGCCGCCTGCCTGCAGGCCACGAGCTCGACTGAACGAGACTTGTCTCTCTTTGTTTTGAAATAAAATAGATGAACATAACAATTCCCTTTTTATTAAAAAAAAAAAAAAAAAAACCTTTTACTCTAATCTAACTATATTTAGAGCTGGAAAAAAATGTCAACAAGTGATTTAAAATATTCCAAGGCCTTTCTTAAATAATCGACCCTTCATCACCCCTAATTCATCCCTAATCAAAATAATAATCAACGCTATTTTTTGAATGTTTTCTATTTATTTGGCTTCGATTTAGCTAAAATAAATTTAAAAAACATTTTTTTCAATTTTTCAACCACTTATTTAATCCTAATAAATAAAATAATTAACAATGCCATCGCCTTCGCGTCTAGTCAGAAAAAAATTAAAACCCTGAAAACTTCCCTGAATCCGCCTTTGGACACATAGTATAATTTTCTAGAATGCGTCTTACTTTAGGCCAGTGGTTTTCCAAACTTTATATTACAACGCCTCCCTTAAAAATATTTTTTTTTTTTTTTTTTATAAAAAACATTCACACTTTTTTCTCATTCATCACTCACACTCACACACACATTCACACAGTCTTTTCGGCAACTTAGACCATTTAAGACTTTAGACGATAATCGTTGTAATTAATATTTATATTGTGGGTTCAGGCATTTCTATTTAAGCCATCTGGTATCCAAATGGCTTAAATAAAATCAAAAATATTTAATCGTATGACGCTCCCTACCCCACACATTTAATAAAATAATAAAAAAACAAAAATTTTTAATACTAAAAAATATAAATTTATATAAAAATATTTTTTTTATTTATTCACATTTATTATTTTAATTAAAAACTCCGTCCCAGAATCATCTAAATTATTTTATTTATAAAACTAGCAATCATTTGGAAAATTGATCTTGGTGGCCAATATTCGCGCTCTTATAAACGGGCAGCGCCCAATTACAAATGCCTAATAACAATACACATACAAACACACCAATACAAACTCACAACCCACAACACAAACTCACCAACAAGATACAAAATGTAAGAATATAAAAGTTACAATTTTTAAAATTTATCAAAAATACTATTTGAAGGAAATAAATATTTTTAATTTTCTTCTTTTAATTCCATATAAAATGTTTTTAGAAATTAGAAATACAATAAAGTTCATATAAAATATTTTGGAAAAAAATGAACTTCTTACTCTTTTAATTTAAAAGATTTTGAAAATCTTAATTAAAAGATTTTATTTTTCAAAAGTAAAAATGCATCATTTTTAAAAATAAATTAAATAAAAGAAGACATATTCCCCCCCCCCTTATAGGATGCCGGGGGGGGGGGGCAATGTACCCCTTTCCGGGGCCTATGATCAGGGCCTAAATATTTTAGAAAATTTTCGCGAAACCCGTAGGTTGTGTGTGGCCCAAGTTACAAAAGCTCGACGAACCTATAATATAAAAATTAAAAAAAAAAAAAAAAAAAAAAAAAAAAAATGGAAAATATGTATTAGAAAAAAATTTCAAAATAGGTATATCGTCGCTTGCTTGATTGCAAACTAATTCATTCATTTTTTGCGAAACTTTTCAAAAAAATATTAAAATTCATTTCCTAATCTATTTTCTATATTGGTTGTGGTTGAGTTATTTTCTATATTTACTAGCTAAAATAATTTTCTTTTAAAAATATTCATGGTTCTTTCATTCATTAGGGTTTAATTTCGAAAAAAAAAAAAAATTCAAACAAAGATAAACTCTTTGCATATTCAATCATATAGTCTATGAATGGACAGAACAAAAAAAAAAAAAATAAAGAAGAAGAGAACAATAAGAGAAAAGAAGCAAATATTTTAAACAGAATGAATGGAATTTGAATAAAAATAACATTTTCTTGTTGCCTTTAAAAAAAATTTCCAGACCACGTATATTTAAATTTTTAATTCTCATTTATTTCAGGGAGACAATTTTGGTTCCTTGTCTACTTTCCAATTCAATTCATTGGGCCATCATCTAGAATCCATTTGTAGAATCAAGAATATCAAAAGCCTATCTTGGCCCCTGATTTTGTAATGATGTTATTTATATTAATTTAGTTTTTGATGTATTATTTATTGTAAACTGGTTTAGGGTATGGCAAAGAGGCCAAACCTAAATAAAAAAAAAATCTCGGCCCCTGATTTATAGGAATCCTAAATTCTCTAGGATCTCGATTTTTTTTTAAAGTAATAGTAAGAGCAACCTTTTAAATAAATATAATAAATAAAACAATGAATCTGATCGGAACGTATAATTTTATTCAAATTTTTATTTTATATTCGTTCAGGAGGGGCTTAAAAATGTTTCGTTCTTTTCTTACTCCTCAAAGGCGCAGTATTTAATGGATGGATGACCAACTCACCAAACTGTTTGATGATTAAATGAATAAATTTGACGTCATTAACTTAAAGTGGAGTCAAAATTATTTTCTTCATATTAAGTACTTAGTCACCGATTTAGTAGAACTTATAGGCCTATTCTGTAAAATGTTAGGAACGACTAATAATTAATTTGCTTTGAGATCTACTAATGACGTGATAAATCAAGAATGTTTTTACTTAAGACCCTTGGCGTTTATTCTCATTAAACATTTTCTCATATCCATAATTATTATAAAATTTAGGAAAATTTGGCACCTTTATATTTAAAATTAATGCACATATCTCCAACTGAATATTTATTAACACCCATATTCCCCAAGCTGCCTTTCAGATTCATCTGTATCTATATATGTAAGATGCCGAATAGATTAAAAACAGTCTCTTGAAATGAAAAAAAAAAAATAATAATAATAATTTATTTTATAAAAATTTTGTTGGTAGATTTTTATAGAAAATAAATAATCAATTCGCTCAGGTATAAATTATACTAGAATAAGGAAAAAGTGTAAATTTAATTGCAACTTTTAAAATGGAGCAACGGCATTCAAGATCAACAATAGAGTGGAAGTTCCCCAGTGTAAAACATTTCTTAAGGCCCCCATACACCATCGGATTTTCCTCAAGGCCCGGACTGAATAGGGCACGCCTTGAGGAAATCCTCAACGTAACCTCGAGGCCAAAAAATCCTGATTGAAATTCAATAATATTTTCCTTTTATAAAGGCTACAGGCCAACAGCTTTAGACCTAAGTGTTATATTGTTATTGTTATTTATTTACTATTTAAGTTGTTATATTCTGTAAGCTTTATCTTTTGGAAACCAACTGAGATGTTGACCTAAATGGTGAGAACATAGGTCATTAATAATAATAAAAAAAAAAATTATATCTTGTCGTAGTGAAATCATGTTTAAAAAATTTTACAAATGATTACAACCACTGTCAAAAGAGAACTAGTGTGTTGGCTAATCTCAAATTCTTAAGTCCGTTTCCTCGTGGAAAAACCTACCGTGTATGTCTGAGGTTTCCCTTGAGGAAATCCTCGAGGAAATTTCTTGCGGACGCCCTTCACGTGTATGGGGGAATTTAGGTATTAGGCGTTTTTTCCTGCTTGAATTAAAATAAATCAAAAGTTAATTCAGTAATTTCAATGCAAGAATAGGAAATGTTTTATTCTAAAATTTCCAAAAAAAGTTTTCTTTTTAATAATCTATTTAAAAAAAATGTATGTACCCAGTATAAGTTTATAAAAATTTTACCAGAGGGGATTATTATTAATGTGGATGTTTTCAAAGATCATAAAATGTAACGAAGAAGGGTAATTGATTCATTCAAATCCCCACCTCATCTTATATACACTTATGCAAAGGGTTTTTTCCAATTATTCTTAATTAGTGGTTGAAAATAAGTGAAGTAGATCATACATAAATCTATCATTAAGTTAACCTCTCTTTCTTTCTTACACACACATAAAAAAAAAAAGATCGTATATATCTACATATAAAAACATCTTTATATATAATTAAAAGAAAAAAAATCTAAAACATAAAGTACACACTATTAGCAATCACGTTCAAGAATGAAAAAAAGAAAATAAACTTTTAAAAACCTAGGTTGGCTCATAATGGCCAATGTCCCGTATACATTTTTGGAATCTCCCCCTCAGTCAAATAATTTAATTTATAAATATATTAGGTCTATATATTAATAGAATAATAATTTTTAGATTTAATTATTTTAATTCTCAATTAAATAAATTAAAAGAAGAAATGTTCGTTGAGATATATAACCGAGTTTACTAATTCTTTAAAAATATTAACGTGAAAAAAAAAAACCTAGAGTGATAAGTGTTAGATCTTCACATTTCTGTTAAAAATATAATATTTTCATTTTAGCTAAATATTTTTCGAGATCTATTATTTGAATAAGATAATAGTATTCAAAATACCTCGATTCTGACTTTAACTGAGTCATAGATATATTTAACAAGACATGTGAGTGTTTTTTTTATTGATGAGGCCAAACATCCCATGGCCCCCGGGAATCGAACCCAGGATCTCCGCCTTTCCGGGGCATAGGCGTGCTATCTATTGCACCAGGCCACCGGACCCTCAACCTGCACCAATAAAACTCACTTCCCCTTATATGCAGTTAGTCGCGCAAGTTACTAACTCGTAACGAATAGGTGAAAAACTTTAAAGAAAAATTTTCCACTTATGCGCCGCTTGGTTAACCAGTAGAGGGACAGATATCTGGATCTGCTCTAACACACTACTGTAAGCAGCAAAGCCCAGAGGGCAGCAGGGGTTAAGTTATAGCTAAATATTTTTCGAGATCTATTATTAGCCCTCTGGGCTTTGCTGCTTACAGTAGTGTGTTAGAGCAGATCCAGATATCTGTCCCTCTACTGGTTAACCAAGCGGCGCATAAGTGGAAAATTTTTCTTTAAAGTTTTTCACCTATTCGTTACGAGTTAGTAACTTGCGCGTCTAACTGCATATAAGGGGAGTGAGTTTTATTGGTGCAGGTCGAGGAGTCCGGTGGCCCTGGTGCTAATGGATAGCACGCCTATGCCCGGAAGGCGGAGATCCTAGGTTCTGATTCCCGGGGGCCAAGGAATGTTTGGCCATCGACACTCACATGTCTTGTTAAATTTTCATTTTATTCCAATAAATAAACAGAGGATTAAATGGAATGCATCCTCTCATTATTACTATTATTTATTTTAACAATAAGGCATTGTTGTTTTTAAACATTTTCTATTCAAGCATTCAAATCTCTCGTTTTGGTGATTTCAAAGCACGAATAGAAGATGAAATTTTTTTTATTTAAAAAAAAATTATTTTCCTGGTAAATTGAATTTTTTCATTTTATATCATGAAAGAAAAACATAGAGTGTGGTCAAGGATATTTTTTTTTTTACGAAAAATAGCTGATAGATCATATTTCTGTATAAATAAATAATATTTTTCATTTTATTCCAAAAAATAAACAAAATATTAAAAGGAATGCATCCTCTCTTTATTATTATTTATTTTAACAATAAAGGATTGTTGTTTTTAAACATTTTCTATTCAAGCATTCAAATCTCGCGTTTTGGTGATTTCAAAGCACGAATAGAAAGAAGATGAAATTTAAAAAAAAAAAAAATTATTTTTCTAATAAATTGAATTTTTTCATTTTATATCATGAAAGAAAAACATAGAGTGTGGTCCAAGGATATTTTTTTTTACGAAAAATAGCTGATAGATCATATTTCTGTATAAATAAATAATATTTTTCATTTTATTCCAATAAATAAACAAAGGATTAAATGGAATGCATCCTCTCATTATTACTATTTATTTTAACAATAAGGCATTGTAGTTATTTAAATTTTCTTCTGGAATAATAATATTAGAGATAGAGCATTAACATCAATTTTTTTTTTTTTGAAATATATTTAACCTCCATTAAAAAATAAGTTTAAATATCATTTTTTATTTAATTATTCCTTTGAGTTTTGTTTAATTTGGAATTTGACCTAGAGTGATGGAAACTGGCCCTCTAAAAGAGAGAACGAGAGTGAAAGAAAATTATAACTCCATTCTTTAATAATTGATTCAGACCACCATTTTTATGATGCAATTTTAACTCACCAAATAATCTGAATAAAAGAAAGAACATGCTGCTTATTTATTATTAATCAACTTGGTCTTGATATAATATATTATGTCATCTTGCACGCCAGTACTTTGAAATAAAAGAAAAAAAAACAGGCCCAAGTTTTGAAAGTGGGGTCATGAATGTCATCTGGTATCTTTCTTAAGATCTTTCTCTCTCTTTTCGACCAGTTCTTCTGCGTATTTTTTTTTTCACCCTTTAAAACATCTTGAGAGAGAGAATGTGTAATAATTCGCTCGAGCGAGTTAGAAAATGTTGAAATACCGATCAAAAAAAAAAAAAGAAAACATGCCGACATCTCGTTAGTTATTCATATATCAATTACCCTTCTTCGTTACATTTTATGATCTTTGGAAACACCCACATTAATAATGCCCTCTGGGTAAATTTTTATGAACTACAAGCTTATACATGCATTTTTTTTTTAGTAGACTATTAAAAAAAAAAACCCATTTTTAAATTTTAGGTTAAAACATTTTCTATTCTTGCATTCATATTACTGAAGTGACTTTAATGCTGGGCTAGAAAATGAATGAAATTTTTTTAATTCTTTTTTTTTCTGACTCAAAGATTATTAATGAGATGACTGAATGTACACATTGACCACCAGTTTCAGTTATTTATTAAATTTGAAATTCGTTTAAAAAATGCTTTGAAAACGATATATTTTTGCTTTTTCTGGGAGAGACGGAGCAAGAAGCCAGCTCGTTGCACCGCCTCATGATAAGAGAAAGACAAGTGTAAAGAAATTCAGTCTTGTTAGCTCTGGAAACTCGAAATTCCCATCTACTTGCAAGAATTGAGACTCTAAGTAGAAGTCGAAATAAAACTTGTAAATAATACTCTCAATTCTAATTCTGGTGGCTTACAGCAGGATTTTTTTCTTTTATCCACACCTTTGAATTGATAAATCATGAAAACTGGGCCGTAATTAATTTGGACATGTTTCAAAGCGAAAGAAAAAAAATTTTAATTGTGCTTTCTAGATATAAAAGGCAATAAAAAAACAAAACATAATGCTAAAGGTATTTATAAAAAGGTTTTGAAATATTAAAATATTTAGTACATTATATGTTTAAAACTTGTTACATTAACCCGTTACTTATCAAGTTGTACAGAGTGCGTTGTTTCACTTATTATCAACATATACAAAGAAGTTGATTAGCCACACCGTCGGGTGAATCCTTTTATAAAAAAAGCAAAATTTTTAAACATTTTCCATTCCAGCATTCAAATCTCTTGTTTGGCGATTTCAATGCCCGAATAGGAGATGAAATTTTTTGTTTATTTCCTTTTCCAGCATTCAAATCACTTAATCGTAGTAAATTTGTGAGATTATTTAACCTTACTTCCTTTAAAATTAAGCGATAATTAGAAATCCCAGTACTTCTACGCCATGTGGACTTATAAATAACAATCAATATAATTTATTAAAAGGCTCTTTAAATTTAAATTTGAAAGGAAAGAAACATTTTTCACTAACCTTATTAAAACTAATATGATATATTTATTATATTTATTTTGAAAATAAAAAATAACTTTTTAATAACAGAGTTAACTAACGAACGAATGATTACGAAATTCCTTGTAGAGTTCGTTAGAGTATATTATAATCATAATAAAAAATTTTTTTATACTCATTTCGACTTGTGCAAGTAAATTATAATATATATTTTATTTAATTGCCCTCTGGGTTGCTTTTTAGGCCCTTAGGCGTTCAATGAGTGAGTGATTATTTAAGTTAGAGAAAGATTTATTAGTTGGTGAAAAAATAAAATAAAATTTATTTATCTATTTATAATTATAAAAATAAAAAAAAAAAAACTTATAAATTCTGTCCAATTTAGGTGATCTCTTATTTAGGATTTAAAAAAATTAAATAAATGCGTTGGTAACACTGCATGAAGTGAAAATTTCTAACATTTTTTATTCCAGCATTCAAATCTCTCATTTGGTGATTTCAATGCACGAATAGGAGATGAAATTTTTTTGTTTAAAAAAATCTAATAAATTGAATTTTCTCTTTCTATATCATGAAAGAAAAACATACAGGGTGGTCCAAGGATATTTTTTTTACGAAAAGTACTCTTTTTACCATACGAATGTTTAAATAAAGGATTAACAACATTTTCTTTAAAGAAAAAGAAAAAAAACATGGAATTTATTATTATTTTTTTATAACGTACCACTGATAAGCATGCAAGTTATAATTTTGTTACAAACGAAGAAAATTAAGTTTAATAGATAATGGCTCATAAAATTAACTAGAGAGAGAGAGAGAGGTTAATTACACTTTTATTTAATTTTATTGAGGTTATTGATTAAAAAAATAAATAAAAAGGTCATTAAATCGAGTATTTAAATATCGGTTTATGAAGAAGAAGAAAAAAGAAAAGAAGGCGTGAAGAACGAAGAAGAAGATTGCAGGTGTTTGCGTGTGCTTCAAAGCACATAGAGGGGAAAGTTCGTGCCTGTATATCTCAAGGGGGGTCTTGTATACTATAGAGCCAGCCCACCACCCTCCCCCTCCGCCCTTGAGACACTTGAAATGAAACTGGGGCGTTGTTACGTCATTGTTTCACACTGAATTTAGTTGTCGCAAGCGAGTAGTGGGTTAGGTTTTGGGAGTCCAGTAGCTAGGGGTTTTACAGTTACGTCATTCTCATGTTTAATCATCATTTTCTATTCCTGCATTCAAATCTCTCGTTTTGGTGATTTCAATGCACGAATAAGAGATGAATTTTTTTTTGTTTTAAGAAATTTCTAAAAGCGAAAGGTTTCTCTTCTATATCACGAGAAGAATAAATACAGGGAGGTCTAAATATGTCTTTTATAATAGATTTAATAACAAATCAGGATTTTAAATGTTTATATCTATATGCGTAATAGATTTTTAACGATTCTCTAAGGACCTGACGATTCCTCATTTGTTTACTTTTAATTTTTTTTACCAATTTTGACTTTATCTATTGCATTTTCTTTTTCTGTGCCCTCGACTGAATCATTTTATATCATTTTTATAAAAAAAAAAAAAATTTTAATTAAATAAATTATGATAAACATATTTTTTTTTCCACCTGGTTGCAATTTTAGTAACATACGTCACAATCACCTGTTTAACGGGGGATGGAGAGTTATCCTTGACTTGTATTAATCATAAAATAATTAAAATCATAAACAATTTTTTGTTTGAAATTCACATAATAAATTGCGAGTTTATTTTTAGCAATAGTAAAAGTAGGGAGAGAGATGAAATGTTTTCTTATCATCTCATATCTTGTTGTTAATTAATTATTTACTGAACTTTTTTTTTTTTTGAAAGGAAACTTCTTTATTCAAGTTATCAAACGCTGATTGAGTTAATTACAGCAAATTTCGTCTCTATTGCGTTAGCGGCAATAGTTTTTCTAATTTTTGCATAAAAGTTTCGCTTCTCTAGTATTGATTAAGAAGTTTTTTATTGCTATATATTTTTTTTACTTATTTTCCTCGATATATACTTTGTTTATTTATATACAACGAATTCCGAAATCGTTGATAACTCAATCCCGTATGAGAAAGACTCATTTTTAGTTTAAACGATTAGAATGACGTTTTATTTTTGAAATAAAGAATTTTGCAACATTCACAAAAACAGCATCATGAAAGACATCAGGCCAACCTACAGTTCCTCCAATTTCCCCACCGACGGGGCCTTTCCGCTTACATTACAGCAGCCAACATCATTCTCTCAATTTCCAACTATATCTCATCGGTTTTGATTACTTTTATACACCTCGTTAATTATTCTTATATCAATTACCCTTTTTCGTGACATTTTATGATCTTTTGGAAACACCCACATTAATAATGTGCCTTCTGGTAAAATTTTTTATGATCTACAAGATCATATTCATTTTATATTAGTGGACAATTAAAAAAAAAACATTTTGAAATTTTAGGTTAAAACATTTTCCATTCTTGCATTCATATTACTGAAGTGACTTTAATGGTGGAGTAGGAAATGAATAAAATTGCAGATATTTTCTTTTTTTTTTTGGAATTTTGTATTATTATTGTTTGTAATCTATTATTTTCTTTTAAATTAAGTGTGTATAATGGTTAAATAGCTAATGATCTAAAAGTCAATAATAAAAAAAAAAATTTTTGAAAGGGAAACTTCTTATGAAACGTTACTTGAGATTCTGCAGCAAATTTAGTCGCAATGATTTCACCTGTGTATAAGCAAATGGCGGCCTATTTTTGCACAAAAGTTTCACTTCTCTAGTATTTAAGACAATTTTTATTATATATTTCTTTTACCCGATATATATGTTCTTTGTTTGGTATAGAAATCGTTAGAATCAATCTCAGAAATTTACTATTAACGAATTTTGCAACT
>JAKCPI010010883.1:0-16464 GCA_023213315.1 Euborellia annulipes
CTGGTCTAAAGTCTTAAATGGCCTGAGTTGCCGAAAAGACTGTGTGAATGTGTGTGTGAGTGTGAGTGTGAATGAGAAAAAAGTGTGAGTGTTTTTTAATAATAAAAAAACCTATCGTATGATTTCTATTATGAAAATTGAATTTTTTCTATTTAAAAAGGATATTTAGGAAAGGATTACGGGATAAATAAAACAATAAAAGTATAAAAAAAATAATCTTTTTTGAATATTTAAAATAGAAGAGGATAAAAAATAATAAATAAATATTTCTTTGTTTCAGAAAGAAAAAATATCATCATGTTCGTCATCATCATTATCAAAGAAAGAAATGACAAATGAGCAATTATTAAATAATATCTTAAAAGAATTTTCTCATTACTATTAAAATAAATATGAATAATTAAATTTTTTCAAATTATAATTAGATATTTTTGAAGTACTAACATTAGAGTTTGCAAATAATTTTTTTAAGGAAAAAACTCGGAAAATAACTTATTTAGTTAGAATGCCTATTACTTATTAGGTTCGTTGACAGAAAAATATAATTACAGCATATAATTTATAATTAAAATGAGGATACAAACCTTAGATAGCTGATTCATTAATTTAATTAAATTACCCTCGTGAAACTCGCATAAATACAACCTTAGTTCAAAATATTTTCATGTCTCAGGATAGCTAAAAACGCAGATTTAAGAGTAAAAAAAACTTTAAGGGGAGGGGGGGGGGCGTATTATTAAGTAGCCCCGGGGCCAGTCAAGTCTGTCTGCGACCCTGTATTTATAATATTTCTTCAAGTAATTAGAAAAGAAATTGAGGGTTAAAATAAACTCTTTTTAAATCAATTGTCATAAAGGATGATAAAATATTAACTTAAGATGCAGTATTTAAATTAGAAAATAAATGGATATTTAATTAGAATATAATAAAGAGATTAATTAATAATATTTTCTCTTGTTACAGCATCTCTTCATGTGTCTCATGGCAACGAGTCGAAGTCGGCTAAAACAAATCAACATGCAAATGAGGGAGCACAAAAAGAAGCGAAATCTCAACACGTACACTCTTTGTTATATAATCATCGACCTTGTTCTCGAGCATCCATCTAAGCGCTCTTCGAGGTTCTATCTCTGCGCTATAGGTAAGTTTGACAATCAAATTTTTTTCAATTTATCTCGTCATTTCCTAGGAAAGGTCTTTCTCTTTTAAAATCTCTGATAGACCTGTAAAAATCCTCCCTCATTTCATATTTGATTATCATTTCTATAGAAGTTCCCCCCCCCCCTTTGATTGTGATTCCTTTTTGATAGAGATTCGAATTTTTTTCATTATTATTTGCCAAATTGTTTTAATAACAAATCAACTTGCTTGTTTATGAAAAATTCAAAAATTTCTTCTTACAAATTTTAATTTTGTATGGGAATATTCTAACATAGAATAATACTTCAAATATTAATTAAAATAATTATCTCCTGGGGGGTGATTAAATTCTTTCTATTCGTAAATATTTAATTGCCCACCAGCGCTGAGAACAATCGTTCATATTTATTTATTATTATTCGTGACGACATGTTATTTATTTATTTTTTAATATTTAACTTAAATATTTTTCAAAATTAAACCAAAATAATTTTTTTTTAACTACCAACTTGATTTGTTTCTAATGGGTAAGATATAATAATTCGTTTTTGTCTAATCTAAAAAAAATATTTTTTTCTCTTTGGTTGGTTATTTAAAGGGCGGTTCAGGCGGAGGGGGGTTAAATTAGCCATTGAATCAAATCATTTATTAGAATCATCAATTAATTTGAACAATTCTATTGTATGCTAAAGCAAAGAGAAAAAAATAAAATTTTCTCAATCAATCCAACAAACCTCTCATCCCTTGTGAATTAATTTTTGATTATGCCTCGGGAGATGTGGGGGGCAAATTATTTTAATTATCTAGTTCTTTTCTATAAAAAATTTCCATTAAAATCAAAAAAATAATCAACAAATATTTATACAATCAATTTTACAAATTCAGTGGGCTATTGAAATTATAGAGTTTTAAGGGTGGGTAAATAAAGGGAGTCTTTTAATAGTTATTTAATTTCGAATTTTTCATTCCCAAGAGAATAAAACCCCGTTAGTTTGCAAGTGAATGGAATTTTTATAAATAGAGAATGTATTTGATAATTTTTGGGTGCTTAGAGAGCAATGCTGTCTTGTCTATCGATCGATCGATGCCTGCTCGGTTGTTGCCTGCCTGTCAGGCGTCTTTTAATTCTATTTGAGACGAGCCATGCATGAGTCAGTCGTTTGGGATCCTCTCTCAATCTCTCTCTCTCGTGTGTTTAGTTACTTTTATATTGTGTGTGCAAATAATAAAGTCATCCCCCAAACTCGTTACTCCCCGGCTGTTCATCTCATTAATACGGTAATGAATCTTTTCATATGTCATTTGCATAACAAATTAAATTTCTATTTTTTTTTTCTCTCTTAAAATATACTTATAAAATTATCCAATTTTTAATTACAACGCTATGATGAAGTCGTGTACCCCAGGTGGGGGGTGATAAAGGGTGTAAATCACCCCTTCTAATAAACAAAACTGTATTTTTCTTCAAAAACTAAATAATAGAAAATTATTATTATTTTTTTTTTAATTTTTTACTTTTGAGCAAATGTATTACTTTCTATCCCTTGTCACCCTCCACCCTTCTAACTGAGAATTTATTAGTTCTCCTATTTAAATGAACTTTTATCTCTCGTTAATCGTATAGTTAGTTATAAGGGAGATTTTTAGAGGTGGAATTTTTTTTTCACTGTCAGAATGGATTCTTTTTTAAACAGTTTCTCCCCTCGCCCCCTCTAATTATAAGTTTTATCAATTCGGACGATTTTTTTTTTTAATTGTCTTTACGCGATGATCGATCGAAATGACGAGGATTCGTTCCTGTTAGAATCTTTTCTATTTTTTGTGATTATTCATTTTCCGTGCTCAGGGTTTGTTTGTTTGTCGTCTCCTTTTGAAATATTTTAATTGAAACTAGAATTTTAACTTCAATTCATTCAGATAATATAGACCTATTAATTTTTTTTTATTTATTACAGTATATAAAAAAATAATTTTTTTTAACTAGCTACGAACTTGATTTCTTTGTATATTACTTTTTGTCTAATCTATTGTAATAAAAAAGATTTTGTCTTCGATCGGTAATGTAGTGTAGTAATAGGGGTGTTTTTTTTTTTTTTTTTTTTTTTTTTTAGAGGTGGTGGCTTCAAATAGCCATTGATTCAGATAAATTTTATAAAATTCTTTATAATTTAATTTAAAGATCTTATTTTTCTAATAAACTTCTCAATTGTTCATCCCTTTATCAATTAATAATTAAATATGTCGAGAGGAATGGAAAGCAGATGGGGCAAATTACTTGATTATATATTCATCTGTTCCTTTCTATAAAAATCCATAAAAATCACTCAATTTTCTGTTTAAATAGAAAGATTTGTTAAAAAAAAATTAAAAAAAAAAAATTTATCAAAAAGAAACAAACCCTTATTGTACCTTTCAAATTAGAAACAAAGCAAGTAGGCTACTTAATTTAAAAAAAAATTAATTTTTTATAATCCGTTATCTGGATGAATTGAGGTAAAAATTATAATTAAAATTGTATTAATTCCATTTGAAGCTAAGCTAAATACTTGCCCGATAAACATACTAATAAACTTTTATATTTAAACATGGAAAAGGAAAGGGTTACGGGAAAATAAAACAATTATTTAATTACATAATCTTTATTGAATATTAAAATATGATGATAGAAGTGATGATGACAAAAAAAATATTTCTTTGTTTCAGAAGAGAGCAAATGCATCTGCGTCAAGGGGGCCAAGGGGCCAGTCGATTGAACTCACCTCTCTGCAAAGTGCCTCTCTTCGAGTGCGATTCTGTTTGTGAGAATAAAACGTCACGCACCCCCTCTCTCCTCAATTAAAAGGTATTTATAATTTGCATATTTCTCTTGAAGAAAAGGTTAACATTTTATTTTGATATTTTCTTTCTTAAAACATATTTATAAAATTATACTTTGTCTTAAAACTTGAAACCAGAGGGTGTAATAGGGAGTACATCTTTAATATCATTAATAATCTATTTTTCCTTAAAAATAAGGGTAAAAAAATGGTTTATTAATATTATTATTTTTTATTTTTGTAACCCCTACACCAAGCCCCGAGGGCCCCCAACTGTACAGTATATTCACCACCAAATCCTTTTTAAATATTCACAAATAACTTGCTTTGCAAATTGAGATAATTAAGATGATATCTCTATCTCTTTATTTTCTAAAGTTTGAATTTTACTTATTTCTTAAATCTTATTAATGTAAATAATTTTATTAATAAGAGAAGGAATATCTGACCTGAGTCAAACAATCATATAAAAAAATGAACTTTATTAACTATTGAAATATGTAGCTTATAATGGATTAATAAAAATTACAATATACTAATTAAATAAATTTCCCTTGTTCCAGGATCTCTGTATGTCAATCAGCGGCCAAGTCGACGAGGGTCATCCGAAAATAATAAATACATACATGTGAGTTGAAGAAAATAATTTTAAAAATACTATTTCATATGCAAATGGACTTTTTTTCTTTTTATTAAATGCCCTCGGCCTAATGGTCAGCTTAAATTATAAAAAAATTTAAATATTCTATTTGCAAATGAAATTAATGAGATCAAGAATGAAAAGATATTTATAATATAGATGTTATTTATATTATAAAGGGAGATTTTTTCCATTGCATTAAAAAATTGAACTCTTTTGCAAAACAGGAACACGCAGTCCATCGCCTTTGAAGTTTGAGAATTTTCAAAATTTTCTTAAACCCTTTGAAGGGACTAAATTGATTTTACATTCCAATTAAACTTGAAATTTATTATTTAGAATCCTTTATTGATAAAAATAATCTTAAAGAATTCATTAAAGAACTAATAAAAAAAAGATTGATTTTTAATAACGCTATCTTCCTCAATTTTATTTATGTTTAAAGCATCTGAATGTTTAAATTTATTCTCGTTCTTGGGGCATAGCACAGTGGTAGAGTATCCCCCTCTTGTGCTAGGGGTTTAAATAATATCCCGTGGGCTAATTAGGATGAGAGGAGAATGACATGCGCCTTGAATTCTGATTCTAAAGAGAGATTGATTAAATTGTACCATCTGTCAAAGTTCCTCAGCATAAATCTATTCATATCTTTAATTTCATAATTATTTCGATTATATAAAATTATATTTAACAAATGTGTGAGATGTTTAGGCAAATCCGAATTGAGGTATTGAATATTAGATCTCGAAAATTATTTAAATAAAATGAAATACTGTAATAATGTCGGACTTATCAAAAGAAATCTCAATTACTCCATTTTCTGTTTTACAGAATTTAACTGTTTAAAGATATTGCATCCACCTCAGCTATTTCTTCAACAAGGGATGATTTTAAGGGTTTATTACCTTTTAAAAATAATTTAAATTTAATATTTAATCATCTAAAGTGCGAATCGGAGTAAAATTTCCCGATTTGGCCACGTTTTCAGTTCATATTAAAAAATACTTCGAGCGTTATCATTTATCGTTCATATAATTTCAAGATTTGAGCTTAAAGGGCCCGGGGAAAAAATTGAAATTGAAATTTTAACCATGGAATTGATTTTTTATTAGAATTTTAAGATTGGAGAGCAAAGGGCCCGGGCTCCGGGGATATAGCCCCCCCCCCCCTCTGTCTGCGGCCCTGATTGTGAGAAAGCATTTTGAGGGGTGCTAGTCGATTTATAGAAATCTTTCTCTAAAATTTTATCTTTTTGATTTCTTTATGCAATTGATAAACGACTTGAAAATTTACAAAAGTGAAAGGGATAAACTTTGAGGTTATAGGGGGTGCGAGAGTATATTTTATTCCTCTATTTAAATATGCAGGGATGGATGGAGGAGGTTATATTTCATTCAATTATATTAGCGATTAATAGGGGATTTATTATTTAAGGGTGACTGTATAAAGTAAGTCTTAAAAATTTTAAGCAGAAGCAACTCAGCTTCCCTCCCTCCCTCTAATTCTCTCTCATGTAAATACACTATTGGTTAATTTATTAAGCCTTTCTAATTAATGATTAAAAATTCTAAGAGGAATGGAAAGGAAAAATTGAGTTCATATATTCTAAATTTTAATTAGTTTATTTTAAGGTACGTTCCCATCTGCGCTCTGCTCCGCTCACGGTGCTCGCACCATGTTCGTTAGATTAGTACGGGTTTTGAGTTGCTCGCGAGCTGCTCGCCGCGATCCATCTCCTGTCGGTTTTTTCGACGAACCCTTTGATGGTTCGCGGCTCAGATTTGGACGGCGCGCTGCGGCGCCGCGAGCAGCTCGCGAACACAATAAAAAATAGACATACTTTAGCCTTTATAAGTCTTCTCTAATTCATTATTTAAATATTTTTTTTAATTCTATGTCTCTCAGAGACCAGGTGAGGTTAATTATATGTATATTATTTCCTTAAAATATAGGCCTATGATGATTTTATATAGTATTTTTTAAGTAAATTTTAATATCAGCTATCAATAAATGAAGAATTATCAAATATTTTCAAAAGATCGGGTTTAATAAAAAAAAAAAAATTATTGAAAATATAAATTCATATTAAAATATATTATTTTTATATTAATAAATATAAAGATAATTATATTTAATAATAATTAATCCAAATTAATTAAATGTTCCTGGCTTTTCTTTGGATCGCGGCAGGTTCGTCAAAATGAATAATTTCAACGAACATGGGACGAACAACGAACACGAGCCGCGAACTGCTCGCGAGCGGAGCAGAGCGCAGATGTGAACGCACCTTTAGAAAAAAACCAAACAGCTTAAGTATTATTTTTTAACTCATCTTAAAAAAAAAAAATTATTTTATTTCTATTGAATTTTTGATTTTTTTTTTACTTTTATTCAACTTTTAATGTGTCTTGCACAAATAAGATTAATTAAATAATTTTATCCTAATATAAATATTCCAATATACTCTAGTTGTAAGGGATATTTAGGAAAGGATTACGGGATAAATAAAACAATTATTTATTAAAATAATCTTTATTTAATATTTAAAATAGAAGAGGATAAAAAATAATAAATAAATATTTCTTTGTTTCAGAAGAGAGAGCATCCATGTTCGTCATCAAAGAAAGATTATTTACGCAAATGGAAAGTATTTTCAAGCATGTCAATTAGTTTGATTCACCTCGAGCAAGGGGCCAGTCGATTGAACTCATCTCTCTGCAAAGTGCCTCTCTTCTATTGCGATATAAAACATCACACACTCCAATTAAAAGGTATTTATTATTTGCATATTTCATTTTCATAAAGGGTTAACATTTTATTTGTATATTTTCTAAGTTATAAAATTATCTATTATTTTCAATAATTAAACCAGAGGGTGGTGGGGGGGGGGGGGTGTACATTTCCCATTTTCCATCCCAATTAAATTATTAATACTATTTTCTCTTCGAAATCTTTTATCAATAATATTTTTTTATTAAACTCTGTCTTTCTTCTAATAATAAAATGTTTATCCTTTACAGGGGTGACTGTTGCTAGAGGTCTTCTCCCTTCATCACCGACCCTGTCTTTTTATTAAATGGCCTAGGCGCGATTGCGATTATTGAAAATAGAGCTTCACACATACCACATTTCTCAAATTAAAAGGTATTTATAATTTGCATATTTCACTTTGTTTATTTTGATATTTTTTTCGTTAACATTTCGTTATAAAATATCGATTATTTTTAATTATGGAAACTGAGGGTGGGAAGGGGTGTACATTTCCCCTTCTAATTAAAATTTTAGTAATATTTGTCCTTATAATTAAGTGTAAAAAAATCATTTTTTTATTAATTTAATTATAAGGACCGTCGGTCAAAAAATAAATACTTTTGCATATTATCCGTTTATTTGTAAATATTTCGATCCCACTGATATGAAATCATCCATCCTCAGTACAATCAACAGATGTTTTGCAAATCGTAACTTTCTCCCATTCCATAGCAATGGGATCGAAATATTTACAAATAAGCGGATAATACGCAAAAGTATTTATTTTTTGGCCGACGGTCCTTATAATTAAATTAATTTTCCTTAACAATTATTTATTATTTTTTTGTACAATTTTTCTTTCTCCTAGTTAACACATTCACTAATACAAACACACGAATTATATTTATTAAGAAAAAATAATAATTTTTATCTTTACAGCAGTGGCGTATTCAGGGGGGGGCCCAGGGGGGCCGGCCCCCCCCAAAGCCTTCTCCAAAACAAAAAAATACCTATTGTTTTCCCTAATGATTTTTTTTAAAGTGAAACTTTTTATTATATTTTTTTTAATAATTATTTTATTAACTCTCATAAATTCTAAAATCTAACAAAAAACTTATAAATAATTGAAAAATTCTCTAATATTTACGAATTTTGTATTAAAATTATTTTTTATTTCAAGAAAAAAAAATTTTTTTTAATTTGTTTTTTTATTTATAAATATTATATTATCTAAAAAAAATTTCTCCATTTTAAGTTTCTTGGAGAAGGGGGGGGGCGGGTTCATAAAACTTTTGGCCCCCCCCCCAAGCAGAAATCCTGGCTACGCTACTGCTTTACAGGGATGGCTATTGCTAGAGGTCAACTTCTCCCTTCATCTTTGATCTTGCTGCAAATGTTATTTATTAAATGACAATTTCATTTTTTGAGATTTTTTCTAGTCCTATTTAACATATAAAAATAAATAATTTATTATTATTATCTCTTGTTTTAGATTTTCGCTCCCCAACTCGTGAAGAGGACTCCACTCCCCGCGGGCGAGTTCAGAGCGGCCAGAGTCAACCTCGGACCTTAGAAACTCGCATGTCGGCTCAACAGCAACATCTCAATGTCTCTTTTCTCTTCACCAGGTAAATAAACACTATTCAATTGTTCAACCCTTCTCAATTAATAATTAAATATGCAGAGATGGATGGAGGAGGTTAAATTTCATTCATTTATATTTATTTAGCGATTTATTTAATAGGGGATTTATTATTCAAGGGTGACTGTATAAAGTAAGTCTTAAAAAATTTAAGCACAAGCAACTCAGTCTCCCTCCCTCCCTCTATTTCTCGCTTATCGTGTAAATACACTAGGGCCTATTGTTTGTTTGTTTGTTTTTTTTTTTTTTTAAACACTCACACTTTTTTCTCATTCACACCCACAATTATACACACACAGTGGCGTAGCGACAGAGGAGCGAGTGGAGTGGCGGCTCCAGGGCGGAGGGCAGGGAGGGGGCGCCGGGCACATATAATAAATAATACTTTTTATTTAATTTTTTGTCTATATTTTGATCCTTTTGTAGAACAAAAAATTATTTGGATCCTTTAATCAGTTAATTTTTGCTCTGTTGTTTTTTGATAGAAATCTATGCATTTTTTTATTTAAAATGACAAGGATTCACGGCCAAAGATAAATAAATATATTATTCCGTTTTATTCAAATTTAATTTTAAAAGTAGACAAAATAAAATAAAAATATTGTTTTGTTGACTAAATATGATTTTTTTTTTACTTTTAATATTGGCCTAATAAATTAGAAAAAGCATTGAATTATTTAGTAGATATTGGTTAAATTTTGGTATTATACACAGATTATATATGCTGAGCCTTCAGATGAAGATGAAGAAATCTTAGGAATTGTTTTATATGAAAAATAACAAGTCTGTCTAACCATCTTATTTGTATGCTAAGCATACAAATAAGATGGTTAGCATACTATGTTACGTTAGTAGAGATAATATAAATATAACATGTTTATTAAATATGGAAATTATTTTATTTGTATTCCGAATCCAATACAATTTATATTTTAATACTCTGGTTATAAATTCAAACTAGGTTTCTTACTAGGAATGAAACTTTGTAAAGAATAGTAGTCTATCAGTAATTAGCATACATTTTATATGGTCAGAGGGGTCAAACGTTTTTTACCGTGGTAGGGTGGGGTGTCGGTTACCGATTGATGGTAGTGTTCGAGGGTTGGGGGGGGGGGGCGCCAGCAGTTGAGTCGCTCCATGGCGCCAAAATCCTTGCTACGCCACTGTACACACATTCACACTGTCTTTTCGGCAACTCAGGCCATATAAGACATTTACGATATCCGTTATTAATTAATATACATATATTGGGGGTCCAGGCATTCTTATTTAAGCCATTTGGTATCCAATTGGCTTAAATAAAATAAAAAGATAAAAAATTATATTAATAAATAGACCGTCTAAATATTTTTATTTTGTTTCAGAAGAAGGAGCTTTTAGGAAAAAATCCATGCGAGTCTTCCTTATGATCAAAGAAACAGCACAAACGTAAATTTTTTTTTTTTAATTGTGAACTGATCTGCATCTCCTCTATTGCGATGATATTAGGGAGAATAAAATGTCACACACACCACACCTCGCTCTTAAAAGGTATTTATTATTTGAATATTTCACTTTTATAAAGGGTTAACATTTTATTTTTATATTTTTTTGTTAATTCTCTTTCTCCTTGTAAAAACACATATACACACACACACACAAACACAAACATACGAATTATATTTAGTAAGAAAAAAAGTAATAATAATTTTTATCTTTTACAGAGGTGGTTATTGCTAGAGGTCGACTTCTCCCTTCATCATCGATCTTCTCGCTCGAGCATCCCCATCTCAGCAGCCCACTTCGATACTCTCTCCACTGGGTAAGTCTGACAATTAAATTTTCATTTTTTTGATTATGAAATAATTTAAAATTCAAAATTTTCAACTTGCAAATTCTAATACTCTTTGAGAACATTTTTACATAGAAAAATATAATTAAAAAAATTATTTGTGATTAAATTGATTTTTGCTGGGTTTTTTTTTTTTATTAATCATCTTCAAATATCAATTTATTATACATTCGTTTTTTACTTTCTTTTACCTATGTATATATGTAATATACGTATATAGAGAGAGAAAGTTCATGTCAAAAATTTGATGTCGAGATTTTGATTGATATACACGTTTTGAGGTCCCCTGAGTTCAAAAAAGTGATTTTGGCAACATGGTCTGTCAGTCTGTCTGTCTCTGTGTCTGTGAACAAAATATCTCGGGCATCTGTGTGTGAGTGTTGAGTGTGAATGGAAAAAGTGTAAAAAAAAAACTTGAATTCTAATATATCGGCTGAAATTATATAAGCTTATATATCTACACAAAAATCCGTTGTGGCAAGCACAGGACACAACTTTCGATTACCGAATGTAAGAGAAAGCTGTGTGCTGTTCGACAGTCACACCAGATCTTATTTCTATTAAAATAAATTATATTCGTAAACAGTTTATAATTACCACCAACGCCGTGAACAAGGACCCATCGTCTTTATCGAGTTCGTTCAAATTATATTTATTTATTATTATTGGAGAAGAGTATGAGCGCTGTTTATAATTTTAATATATTTTTTTCTAAATTAAAAATGTCATTAACCAAATTGATAATAACTAGGCCAGGGGAACGCGA
Source organism: Euborellia annulipes (assembly GCA_023213315.1). Lineage (NCBI taxonomy): Eukaryota > Metazoa > Arthropoda > Insecta > Dermaptera > Anisolabididae > Euborellia > Euborellia annulipes. Next base: position 11,587 of record JAKCPI010010883.1, read on the forward strand.
TGACAACGATGAATCCTTTTTTTTTGTTCTGGACCATGCTTTTCTTTGGGTACTAGGATTCAATTCCCGTCAATGCATTTAGCATAGATATCTGTCATTATTTTGGTTAATCTCATACTTAGTAAATAAATAAATAAATTTAATCATTACTGATCGAAATGAATAGGATGGCTTCTTGTTAATTCTCTTTATGGAAGAGACTTTAAAACGTATATTTCTCTTAAAAATTTTAGGCTCTTTTCGGCAACTTAGGCCATTTAAGACTTTGACGATAACCGTTAAATATTAATATATGATGATTTTATTTTATTTATTTGGTATCCAAAATGGCTTAAATAAAAAGCATCGGACAGCCCGGGTCCGAACCCGCGACGTTTGGTATAGAAGGTAGACACGCTACCAACTACTCCAAGCCCCGTGGGCATAATTTTATTTAAATGTATATTTTTTCTAATGTATGATATTGTATTTTTTGTATTTGTAAAATGTATGGGGAAAAACCAACCCTGAATAAAAAAAAAAGTACTATTACTTATGTACTTTTGCAATTTTTTTTTTTTTTTTTCGATTTTCTCAAAATTCGCTCTGAGGATTTTTGATTAAAATTCAAAAATTAATTATTTTTTAAATGCTCTTCAAAATGTATATTCTCAGTTTTGTCATTGAAATTTTTTTTCTCATTCACACTCACACACACATTCACACAGTCTTTTCGGCTTTCTATTTAAGCCATTTGGAAATCAAATGGCTTAAATAAAATCATCGGACTTGTGGTCCGAACCCGCGACGTTCGGTACACACTAACCCCTACAGCAAGCCCCGAGGGCCTTTGAAATCTTATGAAGATCACTTTACTCTTGTACTTCATAGGAAAGATAGGAGAAATGGTTGCCATGGTAACAAAATATAAATATTTTTTCATACTTTTTTACTTTCTCGTACCTCTATATATATGTTAATATATAGAGAGAGAAAGTATTGGTTTCATGTCAAAAATTCGATGTCGAGATTTTGATGGATCTTCACGTTTTGAGGTCCCCTGAATCCAAAAAAGTGGTTTTCGCGACATGGTCTGTCTGTCTGTGTGTCTGTCTGTGTGTCTGTCTGTCTGTGTGTGTGTCTGTGAACAAAATATCTCAAGAACGAAAAGAGCTAGGAAGTTGAAATTTTATATTTAAGTTAGGCACCCCCCATGGGACGTGACACGAAGCTTTTGAACAAAATCAGCCAAAAAGTACTAGTACTTTACTGATGCACTTTTTCAGTTTTTTTCGATTTTCTCAAAATTTGCTCCAACGATTTTTTTTAAAATTCAAAAATCAATTATTTTTTAGATTCTCTATAAAATGTATATTCTCATTTTGTGATTGAAATCTTCTGAAGACCACTTTACTCTTGTTCTTCATAGGAAAGATAGGAATTTCTCCTATGGTTGCTATGGTAACAAAATATAAATATTTTTTCCATACTTATATATTTTTTACATCTTGAAAATCGAATGTACCGTACTGTCGGCAACTAAATACATGTCGACACAAAAAATCTGGTGAGACAAGCACAGTACACAACTTTCGATTACCGAAGGTAAGAGAAAGTTGTGTGCTGTGCGCCAGTCACACCAGATTTTATAAATTTTACATCTTGAATTCTAATATATCGGCGGAAACTAAATATATATCGACACTAAAAAATCTGGTGTGACAAGCACGCGCTGTGCGACTAGTCACATTAGATTTTTTTTATTTAATCCGCATGGATGTCATTTCGGTTCTGTGTTTGAACCATCTTCAGATCTGGCGAAGTCATTATGAAGATGATCCAAACACGGATACGAAATGTCAGTCGTGCGGATTAAATAAAGAAAAAACTTTACTGCATCTCTCATTTTCTACCCTATAACATCACAGCTATAAATTGCGTTTTTTTTTTAATATTTATATATTGATTTTAATTTCAATAATGTACAAAATTGTGAGTTTCTCTCTCTGTGGGTAAATAGGCCGAACACCTTGCTCGATCGAGATAAAAGGGTTAAGGGTGCTGATAAATGAAGGAAATTACTTACTGCCCCTCCTCGTTATCCCTAGCCTAACCATGGTGTGGCTTATTGAGGGCCAAAACGAGCAGGAAACAGGATAATCCTCAAGTCATTAATCCTCTTGCAATTAATCTCCAATGGTTTCGATTTCGATGGACTTCGCTTTGGTCTCTTAGTTGGTCACTCATTTTATTTTGTTCGAAAAAAATAAATTTAATTAAAATAATCAACAGTGGTTTTTATGTTTTTTTTTTCTGATAATACAGCTCAAAATTATCTCAAAAATAAATAGTACATTTTCCATATTCGATATTTTAGGCAGTAAAAACATTCAAAATTAGTCTTTAAATTTTAAAAAAATCTGACTGGTCGCACAGCAGACAACTTTCTCTTACCTTTGGTAATCGAAATTTGTGTTCTCTGCTTGTCACACCAGCTTTTTGTGTGACATATGTGACCGTCCACATGAAAAGGTACCAAATCTTCACTGAGCTGAAGCTTTTCAGGAGAGCCGATTAAAAAAAGTACAAAAAAAATCGATTTTTTTGAATTACTGATTCAGATTCTCTAGTTCTTCGTCTTATATGATGAAATAAATATTCGATTCATCAGAATCGATGTATTTTCTAAACAAAATTTGAAAAAAAAAACAAGACTTTAAACTCATTTTGTCTCAAAACTAGAAAAACAGAAAAATATTTATATTTTGTTATCATGGGAACCAGTACCCGATTAAGCAACATGGAGGGCCTTAGGCCGTCGAAATCTCGGAGCCCTGACAGCTAATAATTTTATCAGGGGCGTATAGAGAAATTTATTTCAGCCCTGCGAAAAGATTTTTTTCAAAAGTTTGTTTTTCCGCCCTGCGGAACATTTTTTCCCCTACACATAGAAATTATTTTACCTTTTTTGTAGCAAGTCGAAATTTTTGCCGTCCTGCGGAAAATTTTCCGTCCAGTCATGGATACCATTTTACCTTCTTTTTTTTTTTTTAATTTCGGTATTTTTTTTTAAATTCTAATGTTGCGGGGCCCATGGGCGATCGCCTACTCCGCCTAATGGCTAATCCGACACTAATGAGAACCATTTCTCCTATCTTTCCTAATAAGTACAAGAGGAAAGTGCTCTTCATAAGATGTCAATGACAAAATGAGAATATACATTTTAAAGAGTATCTAAAAATAATTGATTTTTGAATTTTAACCAAAATTGTTGGAGCGAATTTTGAGAAAATCGAAAAAAAAAAACTGAAAAATTGAATCAGAACTCTTTAGCCGATTTTATTCAAAAGTTTTGTGTTCCGTGCCAGAGGCGTACCTAACTAAAATATAAAATTTCAACCTCCTAGATCTTTTCGTTCTTGATAACGGTTGACTGTACCAAGCAAAGTCAAATCTTTCCCATCTTTATAGAGCATAATTTAATATTTACTTTTCACCATATTTACATCCAATTTTTAATATCCCATTTACCACATTTTAGATCATCACTTTGAGTTATTAACTAATAATGATTTTGAAATTTATTTCTCTTCCCATAATCTCCTGTTTTATTTTCCAATGGGAAATTATAAACCGTAGCAAACATATAACGTTTCATGTTCAACTAACTTGTCAACATGATATATACCTCCTTTTTATTTGCATTTCAATGTTGCCGGTAGTAGACGAATAAATAAAATAAAATCCTGAGTGCTGCGCGATACTTTCTTCCATCCAGCAGCGTTGTTTTAATGATTAATATCACGCGTGTTCCTTGGACGTTCTCCTCGAGAAATATTTTAAAATTTGTAGTGTTTAGACAGAATGACACTACAACATGACAGCTTAGATGTGTTTTCATTTCTCTTTTTTTTTTACAATTCTAAAATTAGATGACCACTTTGAGGTTGCAACATTTTTTGAAAACTTATTTAAGTTCACTTAAAAGAGTCCATAAAGAAGGGGAGTGATTTGATAAAATTTTCAATTTTGTATTTAAACCTATAATCAATTGTTCGATTTTTTAAACTCTTTAGCATTCATTAGATTTAATTATTATTTATTTTACCTGAGTCAATAGTAATTACTTTTTCTTTACCATAAATATTAATTAGGAAAACGTCAACAACACATAAATAATAAATAAATAATAATTTCCTTTCTTTGATTATTATACTAGCCCATTTAGAATCGTAGGAATTATATATTTTCAACTTCTGAAATGAAGTACCTTCATCAAAAAGGTTTTTTCAGACATGAGGTTTGATACTTTTTACTTTCTCTTACCTCTATATATATTAATATATATATAGAGAGAAAGTATTGGTTTCATGTCAAAAATTCGATGTCGAGATTTTGATGGATATACACGTTTTGAGGTCCCCGGAGTCCAAAAAAAGTGGTTTTTGCGACATGGTCTGTCTGTGGTGTGTTCACTTTTAAGCATGAAGGAATTGCATTGAGCTAGGAGGTTGAAATTTTATATTTAAGTTTTGTACCCTCCTAGACCGTGAAAATAAGCTTTCAAACAAAATCGGTCAAAGAATACTAGTTCTTTACTGATGCACTTTTTCAGTTTTTTTTGATTTTCTCAAAATTCGCTCCAACGATTTTGATTAAAATTATCAAAAATCAATTATTTTTTAGATGCTCTTTTAAAATGTATATTCTCATTTTGTCATTGAAATATTCTGAAGACCACTTTACTCTTGTACTTCATTGGAAGGATAGAAGAAATGGTTCCCATGGAAACAAAATATAAATATTGTCCCATACTTATAAATTTTACATCTTGAATTCTAATATATCGGCGGAAACTAAATAAGTTATATGTCGACACCACAAAAAAAATCTGCTGTG
>JAKCPI010010884.1:0-13003 GCA_023213315.1 Euborellia annulipes
AGGTTGCATTTTAGTGATGGAAAGATACTCTTGAGTCAGCACTTCCCGAAGTACCTGGGCGTTTAGCGAGAATAAGCCGGTAAAGTTGCGGGAAGATGGTTTTTCGCAAATATCTTGAAGACTATGCGGTTTTCCTCAAAAATTTATCTATACAAAAAAATAATCGAAATCAAATTACAAACAAAAATGGTCCAATACATAATCATGCTAAAGTGAACGGTTCGGGAGATGAGGGGTAAAATTTGTAATTAATATGAAAGGAGACACTGATTTAGAGAAATATTTATATCTTGTTACCGATGACAACCATCAAATTTTACTCCCCTCTATATCTCCCGAACCGTTCACTTTAGCATGATTATGTACTAGAGCAGTGGTGCGCAACCTATTTTAATTTGCGACCCCCATTTTTTTGAAAAATTTATCGACCCTTAGTAGGTTGTTTTATAATCGTCAACGTAGTTCTGATTGACATCACACCAGGTTTAAGAGCGCGATATATTTTTTTATTGTCATATGAAGTTTTTTAGTATGTGAAGGGAATGACCGAGGGGTCACCCCCTAATAAATAAAAAAAAAAGTTTTTTTTTAAATTTGGCGACCCTGAAAATTTTTCTCGCGACCCACGGGTTGCGTACCACTGTATTGTTACCATGATTGTTTGTAATTTAATTTTGATTATTTTTGTATAGATGAATTTTTGCGGAAAAGTTCATAGTTTTCGAGATATTTGCGAAAAAACATTTTCCCGCAACTGTACCGGCTTGAAGCTTAAATTATAAACTACCTAGAAAAAGATTATTTTATAATTAATATTTCATCTTCTCGACAACATTACAATCCAGTTTATTAAATTACTTATTTTGACAGAAATTTTATTCAAATCCCAAAAGAAAGAAACCGGTTTTTAAAGTTTACATCAATTTAATAAAAATGATTTTATCATCTATAATTATTCAAATGTTTCTTTGATGTTTTAATAAAATAAATACGAACATATTTGATTAGAAGACAGTAGCCTAGCTTAGCTTCCTACTCCTTTAAAATTAGACAACACAAACACTATATAATAAAAATACCGGCTTTTTTTTTTTTTTTTTTTTTGGAATGGGTGCATAAGGTCCGAAGACCTATAATGACCAATAGTCACATGCAGCCAGGAAGAAAATAAAAACAAAAGGAGAAGCATAAAGGGGAAACTCAACTGCGGGAACTGAGAAGATGCCTGTTGAGGGTTAGACTTGAAAGTCTTGAAAGGCTTACTCAGCAGGATGAGTTCTGTACAGAGAGCATAAAAACTCAATTTTGACCCCGATGAAGCTTTGGTACCTTTTCATGTGGACGGTCACATATTTATTTGACGATATGGCTAAGAATAGAAATAATGCCTGTTTTTCAACTACCAAGGATTAAAAGCTGTGTTGCTGGTTGCGGACTCAAGGCGTTTATACAGAATAGATTTTCGTTTTTTTTATTCAATTAAATTTTAAAGCCTTAAATTGAATTATTGCCCATGACCCCTGGAACAAATAGGAGACACTAGCTTTTCGTGCCTAGGGTCACGGATTCGCTTCCCCTCTCAAGCGAGAAAAATTTATTTCATTTGAATTGACTATCAATCATTTGAAATAAATAGGGATTGGATCTTAATGGCCTTAGATGCCGAAAAAGACCTTAAACAATTTAAAAAAATTGAATTATTAGAAAGAATTAAATTGTTATGAACAAAATTATAATAGGCCTATAAACTAGACGGCGGGCTTCGCGTCTAGCCAGGGGGGCTTCACCCCCGCCAGCTGGCTCGGGCCTGCCTTCGGCGGACCCTCGCTTTTTTTCTTCTCATTTCACACTCACACACACATTCACACAGTCTTTTCGGCAACTTAGGCCATTTAAGACTTTAGACGATAACCGTTGTAAGTAAATATATATATTGGGGTTCAGGCATTTCTATTTAAGCCATCTGGTATCCAAATGGCTTAAATAAAATCATCGGACTGCCTGGATTCGAACCCGCGACGTTTGGTATAGGAGGTAGGCACGCTACCTACTACGCCACATCCGGGGGCCGCTTTTTTCTTAATTATGAAAAGAAAATTGCCCACGGGGCTTGGAGTAGTTGGTAGCGCGTCTACCTTCTATACCGAACGTCGGGGTTCGGACCCCAGGCAGTCCGAAGATTTAAGGCATTTGGATACCAAATGGCTTAAATAAGAATGCCTGGACCCCAATATGTATAATAATTAATAACGGATCTCGTTTAAAGTCTTAAATGGCCTAAGTTGCCGAAAAGACTGTGTGAATGAGTGGGTGAATGTGAGTGTGAATGAGAAAAAAGTGTGAATGTTTTTTTTATAAAAAAAAAAAAGAAAATTATTACTACGTATTCCATTCCAGTGCCTTGAGTGCTTGAGGATTTGTTTACATTCATAGAATATATAAATGCAAAGAATACATAGATATTTCTCTATACATTCCCTATGGGAGTAATCATAACTTTAGGAATTTATAACTCAAAAACTTATAGGAATTTCGGGATCCGAGTATTTTTTTCTGAACTCCCCATAACGTCCTCTATAAGTCTGCAAAATTTCATCATTCGAACGGAATCAGAGCGTGACAGAGAGACAGACGGACACTCAGATATTATATATATAGATATTAAGTTTGATTGAATGCAAAAAATTTGAAGCACTAGCAAAAATAAATCTGGTGTAACTGGTCGCACTCACACAACTTCTCTTATCTTCACTAATAGAAAGAAAGTTGTGTTCTGTGCTTGTCACACCAGATTTTTTGTGTCGTCATATATTTAGTTTCCGCCGATTTATTATATGACCGGCCATTTTTTTGGAAACAAGTAATCTCAAAACAAGTATTTCAATGAAAATCTCGACACCGAATTTTTGACATGAAACCATTACTTTATATCAAGTAAAAAAACAAATCAGTTTATTTAAGTTTTTTTTTTTTTTTTTCTATTTTTCGTCAATATAATTTAAATAGACCCCTAAAGATTATCATCTAGTGACCCTAAAAACATGGAATGAAAAAATTGTATCAAAAAGTTTGAACATCCCATCGCAAAATTGTTGAGAGCAAATTAGCCAGACAGCCTAGGAACAAAATGGCCAGTTCCACCTTCTGCATCTTCTCTCATTCGCGACGCATGCAAGAGAGATGCAGTCCACTGTAAAAGTGAATGGCCAACAAGCAACACAAGAAAAACGAGTATAGCTACTAAAGTATATTCAATGAAGTCTATAAATAGTTAATGTTTATTGGAATGAAAGAAGAGAACTCTTTATATCATCAAAGTCATGGATGTCATTATGAATAAAGGCGTGTTACTTGCAAACGTCTGAGAAATGATAATATAAAGGATGAGGATTCATCACAATATGGAAGGCCAATTGATTAAAGTAATGCCTTGATTACACGTAACGAGTACAATAATAATAATAATAATTTTCTCCTTCTTATGGGAAGGGGAAGGTAAATGCCCATATAATCCTATATGGTGCTTTAAAATACAACCCAATAATGTAAAGAAATTCCAATGAAAGTTTAATTTCAATTCAAAGTGTTTCAGTTTGTTAATTATGATTTTGCAAAGAGCATAAAAGGATAAAAGTTTAAAAGAAACAAAAAAAAAGTCAGTTGGCTGGAAAACGTGTCTAGGATAATTTAAATTGTATGTTTTTGCAAAAACCAAAATATTTATTGACGACGTTTTTACCTTTTCTAGAAGACTTCAAAGAATTCTCAAACTTGTTGTTGTTGTTTTGCAGAATAAATGAATTGAGAATCCCACCAACCGCCTGTAAAGAAGTCAATAATTTTGTTTTAAAAGACAAGAATCATTCAAGGCTTTTTTTTAATATTAATGAGTGAATTTTAAATCTTTTTATTAAGGAATTAAATAGGCTGATTGTGAGGTTGATTGAAGGAAAATGAAAAGACAAAACTAGAATGAAATTAATTATAAGATCCGGGCTAACCGAGGAGCTCGGTTTTTTTTTTTTTTTTTTGAGAAAAATTGATAAAAACTAAAAAAGTACATCAAGTAGAATCCTAGTAACTCGAAGTTTTTTAAAGACGAGTAGGGATGTGGTATCAAAAAAAAAGTATCGATACTTGTACTTGATATCGTATCGAAACGAAAGTATCGATACCAGTAAGGTAATCAGAAGAAAAAATCTGGTGTGACAAGCGACACCAGATTTTTTGGGTCGACATGTATTTAGTTCCCGACAGTACCGAACATTTGAATTCAGATGTAAAATTTATAAGAATGGGAAAATATTTATATTTTGTTACCATGGCAACCATTTCTCCTATCTTCCCTATGAAATACAAGAGTAAAGTGGTTTTCAGAAGATTTCAATAGCAAAATGAGAATATACATTTTAAAGAGAATCTAAAAATAATTGATTTTTTGAATTTTAATCAAAATCGTTGGAGCGAATTTTGAGAAAATCGAAAAAAAACTGAAAAAGTACTTCAGTAAAGTACTAGTACTCTTTGGCCGATTTTGATTAAAAGCTTATTTTCACGGTCCGGGGGGGTGACTAACTTAAATATAAAATTTCAACCTCCTAGCTCCCAATTCCTTCATGCTTAAAATTGAACACACCCACACAGACAGACCATGTTGCGAAAACCACTTTTTTGGTTGGGCTCAAAAGTGAATGGAGGATACTTTCTCTCTACCTATGTATATATGTAATATATATATAGAGAGAAAGTATTGGTTTCATGTCAAAAAATTCGATGTCGAGATTTTGATGGATCTTCACGTTTTGAGGTCCCCTGAATCCAAAAAAGTGGTTTTCGCGACATGGTCTGTCTGTGGGTGGGTGGGGGTGTGTGTTCAATTTTAAGCATGAAGGAATTGAGCTATGAGGTTGAAATTTTATATTTAAGTTAAACACCCCCCGGGACCGGAAAATAAGCTTTTAATCAAAATCGGCCAAAGAGTACTAGTACTTTACTGATGTACTTTTTCAGTTTTTTTTTCGATTTTCTCAAAATTTGCTCCAACGATTTTTTTAAAATTCAAAAATCAATTATTTTTTAGATGCTCTTTAAAATGTATATTCTCATTTTGCGATTGAAATATTCTGAAGACCACTTTACTCTTGTATTTCAAAGGGAAGATAGGAGAAATGGTTGCCATGGTAACAAAATATAAATATTTTCCCATACTTATAAATTTTACATCTTGAATTCATATGTTCCGTACTGTCGGGAACTAAATATATGTCGACACAAAAAATCTGGTGTGACAAGCACAGAACACAACTTTCGATTACCGAAGGTAAGAGAAAGTTGTGTGCTGTGCGCCAGTCACACCAGATTTTTTTGGATTCAGGGGACTTCAAAACGTGTATATCCATCAAAATCTCGAAATCGAATTTTTGACATGAACCAACCAATACTTTCTCTCTCTAACTGTTATATATATTAACATATATATAGAGGTAAGAGAAAGTTAAAAATCAATACCAATTAGTTATCGAGATTTTCTTAATATATTTACATTTAACAGTAAAACCAAGAGATGCAGTATAAAAAATAAATTCTTTCCATTTTATATTAATTTTATATTTTATAAATTAAGCAATAAAAAGAATCAATAGATGGATTGATTCTATATTTCATAAAAATAATTTAAAATATAAATTAAATAAAAAAAAAATTTAAGATGAGTTCACTTCTTTTTGTCGCGGACTGTCCCAAGCCAAGCGAGGGAAAACGGCAATCAGAATGTTTCCCTCTTTGTTATTTCTGTTTAATTAATCAAAACGTGGGTTTACCTGGTGATATCGAGGATGAAAAGAAAGGAGCAGGCATGGAGCACTATGAATATAATCAGGTGATGTGTCGGTATCGTGGATTGTTGAGGAAGGAAACATTATTTTATGAGATAAAAATTAATAGATGTCACTAAATCACAAGCTTCAGGGTTACTGAGGCGGCGACGACAGCGCAGCCACCGCCGCCGCCGTCGTCGTCTTCGACTTACAACCGAACAAAGCCGAACTCTCCCGAAGTGCAAGTGTATGTGTAATTGAAATAAACCGGTTTGATTGTTGGATCTATTTTTAATTTCAATAATGAAAATAATATAAAAGAGGAAGATAATTTTTTTTTAATAAAATAAATTGAATACGTAATACATTTTTAATATTTTAAATGAATAAATAAATAAAAATAGTAAAATTACATCAGTAAAGTACTAGTACTCGAGGTTTTCCAAAGACGAGATCAATCGTACTTTGTTTTATATATTACCGAAAATAAAAAATATTTGAAATTTGAAAGAAATCGTTAAAGCGAATTAAGAGAAAAATGAAAAAAAAAAACTAAAAAAAAGTACATCAGTAAAGTACTAATACTCAAGAGTTCCCAAAGAAGTGACTTTCCTTAATTTTTCTATACCTCGAATAGTAATTATTTAAGATTTGAAAGAAATCGGTAAAGGGAATACCGAGAAAAATCAAAAAAACTAAAAAATCACATCAGTAAAGTACTATTACCCGAATTTCCCCAAAGATGAGACCTAGCGCAATATCATATTGTTGCTGGAAATAGTATATATTTAAAATTTGAAAAAAATGGATAGAACCGTTTTCGAGAACTGATGTGCTGACAAATAAACAAATGAACGTACAGTGAGAGACAATATTAAGTCCCACCCATGTGTTTTCTTCTTGTGATTATTTAATTGTTTTTATAAAAGAAAATGAAAATCTTTATTGGAAATTTTTTTAGGTTTGAACCATGAAAGTTTCCATTAAAAAATATATAATATTTTTTTTAAAAGCAATGAAATAATCACAAGTAGAAAACTCATGGGTGGGACTTAATATTGTCCCTCATTGTACATAGCTCGTTTAATACAGTGCGCGCCAAACGGATAGCGCCACCCATGTTTTTTTAAATATTTTAACTTATACTTATCCGTTTTTAATTCTAATTGCACTGTTAAAAGCAGAATTAAATAAGAAATCAGATAAATAAACTTAATAACGGAAATTGTCAAAACCAAAAATTTTATTTAGGAATATTAAAATAAAGGGTGCGACAAACGGATAGAAACATTTAAAAAAAGTGATATTTTCAAGTGATTTAGGGCACTTAGAAAACTGTTAATAGCTTAATTTATCACCTTTTCGTTCAATAACTAGAAAAACATCGATTAGGATTTGATTAAACAAGTTTATGTATGATAGTTTAGTTGAATTTTGCCCCACTCTTCAAAAATGGCTTCAAAAGGTTACTTTTAGCAGAAAATTGACCCCCATTTCGATACAATGCTCTTGAAAGCAACCCCCAAAGGTTCACAATTTGATTAAGATCAAGAAAATATGCTGGCCATTTCATAACTTTGATCTTTTCATGTAACAAAAATTGTTTAGTAACAATTGCTTCGTGAATTGGTTCATTGCCTTGCTGAAATTGAGCCCACTCTTCAGGATTATAGCTGAAATGTTGCACGATAAATGAGAGTAGATAATTCGAAATAGTATTGCAGTAAGTTTGTGCAGTTTGTTTTCCTGTCAACAGCGCTAACTCTCCAAGACCGCCACTAGAAAAGCATCCCCAAACCATAACAAATCCCCAACCACTATGACGGCTAAAAAAATGTTTGTTTTGCTTGACAAACATCGTGCCGGTAATATCCTAGCCCATCAGGACGATCTAAATTGAATATCTTTTTATCAGACCTCACAATTTGGCCCCAATTTATTTTGGGACTTAACATGGACTTTGCCCATTTCATACCAACTTCTTTATTTTTGTTGCTAAGCTCAGGATCCTTGTTTTGCTTTACTTCCTGGATCACCCTGCTATTCTTGAGCTACAGTTGAACAGTACGAACCGAAAAATTAAACTTTAGGCTCGTTACCAAATTTTTAGCACGTACACCAGTGATAGAAGCCTTCTTTGCCAATCGCCTCTTGCATCTTTCTGAGAATTTGCAAGCGTTTTTTTTTCCATAAGAAGTGACATACTTGTTAGGATCTTTCACAAAGTTAGAAATGACCCTGGTAGACCGAACTACTTGGTTACATATTGTTCGATATGACAATTTTTGGTTGTTATAAGCCAAAATTTCAACTTTTTCAGCTTCCGTCAATCCACTTGCTCTACATTTTGTAAATTACGTTATAAATGAATTAATAGTGTATTAGGAGCTATATTTATGTCTCTACTAACTTGATTTAATTTAATCTAGAGTAAAAAGTACATAATTTAAGCAAATAAATGGATTTAAAAAAGTGTTTCTATCCGTTTGTCGCACCCTCTATTTTAATATTCCTAAATAAAATTTTTGGTTTTGACAATTTCCGTTTTTAAGTTTATTTATCTGATTTCTTGTTTAATTCTGCTTTTAACAGTGCAATTAGAATTAAAAACGGATAAGTATAAGTTGAAATATTTAAAAAAACATGGGTGGCGCTATCCGTTTGGCGCGCACGTAGTATTAGATTTATATACAAATTTTAAAATTACATTAAAATTAATTTAACACTGTTTTAATTGTGTATTTCGTTTTCAGATGGCCCGACCTGAACGTTCCATTCCACATTTGAGGGATATCTTCGGGAATTGGGTCAAACCTGATGAGATTCCACATGTCAAAGAAGATAAAGGTGAGTTTAAATTAATTTTGTACATTAACCCAAATCTTCTGGTTAAAAGAGTTTTGTAATAAATAGAAAAGGTTCAAAAGAAATGCAATGACAGATGAGGGTTGAAAATAACTACCCTCTAGAAACAACAAATATGGAATAGACGATTAAATTAGAGGTAAGGATATTTTGAGAATTTCTGTTTATTAACCCTCTCACGTATGAATCAATTTTTGAAAGCTAGCTAGTTGCTTATAAATTTTAATTTGAGGAAATAAATATTTCTCCATATATGATTTCAACCACAGGAGTTTCTAGGTAGGAGGGGAGCTAATATGGTGTGACTAGTCGCACAGCAAAATTCTTTGTTACTTTCGGTAACTTAAAGGTGCATTCTGTACTTGTTTACCAGAATATAACATGTTATATACACAAATGAAATTTTTAAGTATTAGTTTTTAAAATTTTATATTAAAAACACAATTTTTTTCTAAAAAAAAAAATATTTTTCTCAAATCTCAGGGAGGGTAATTACCCCCTTTACCCCCCCCCCCCTTGTATCCGCCCTTGGCTCTTGATCTGAGCTCCACATATGTATAAAGATTTTCACAACAGATCTGCAATTTATTTTAAATAACTTTAGAGGGTAGAAGGGTTGGAGAATAATAACCAGCAGATTTATCGCTCCACCTGACGCCCTCTATTTGGCAGATATTTCGATGCATAGGACACGCATCATCTTCAGTGCCGCGAGGATATAATAGGTGGGCTTAGTCTATTTCCATTAAATGCCTTAGGGGCGTTAAACATAATTAGTGAGGTGCCTTCTCTAAGCTGATGACCGCTCTGTGTCCAAAGCAGAATACTATATCCTCGCGTCACTGAAGATGATGCGTGTCCTATCCATCGAAATATCTGCCAAATAAAGGTCGTCAGGTGGAGCGATAAATCTGCTGGTTATTATTCTCCAACCCCTTTACACTACTCATCCCAGCCTATTATTTAATCTTGAATAACTTTCGTTTATTGGTATATGAAGAATAACAAATCAAATATAGATCGAGACACTCAGTGGGAAAGTTTCGCGCCCTTAAACAGAGTTTTTTTTTTATTTATTCAATAAATAAAAAAAAGAAAAAAAACTGATCAGAACAAAGCGGCATTCTTTCTTACTTTCGCCGACCCTAGAATAAGCATATCAGAGCAATCAGAAAGGATCATTTGGTTGGTCACGATTCGAAAAAAGTGAATGCATCGAATTCGTCTTCGCTTTTCTGTAGCTTTGAGGAGGTTTTAAACTCGCCTTTATTTTGCCCGTGACGAATTTTATCGTGATGTCGTTGCGCCGACATCTAAATATATGCAATTTACTTGCATTTATTCCCATCATACAGAGGCGTACCGAGGGGGGGGGGATGGGGGGCGTTTCGCCCAAGGTCCCGAACCGGCATAGGCCCCCAAATATTTGTCTTCGAAAGGACCCGGGGCCTTCAGGGCTCGGCAAAAACGGAAAAATTTAGATGCTCTTTAAAAAGGAATATTCTCATTTTGCCCTTGAAATATTTTCAAGCAGACTTTACTCTTGTATTTTATAGGAAAGATAAGGAGAAATGGTTGCCATGGTAACAAAATATAAATATTTAAAAGATATGACTAGGGATGGCAGCCAGGGAAAGAAATCAGACAAAAATTCAATCAATTTTTATCTAATTTTATTACGATTGCCGACGTTTCGGACGCAAATCGCGCCCTTCCTCAGGACAATCGATAGTTAATGAAATACAGATGGACGTATTTTTTTAATTAACAATATAAAAACACGATCAAAGGCATCAAAAAATTTTTTTTTTTTTTTAATGTGAAAGGCGTTGGGCTGAATAACAGCAAATATATACAGTACAAAACAATGCATCTCACACCCGTGGATTGTGTTTTTATATTGTTAATTAAAAAAATACGTCCTTCTGTATTTCATTAACTATCGATTGTCCTGAGAAAGGACGCGATTTGCGTCTGAAACGTCGGCATTTGTAATAAAATTAGATAAAAATTGATTGAATTTTTTTCGGATTTGGTATTCAAATGGCTTAAATAAAATCATCGGACTCGCCTGGGATCCGAAGAGCCCTCGACCCTTGGTATACAAGGTAGGCGCAATGCCAACTACGCCAAGGTTTCTCCCGAGGGTACATTTTACATTCTAATATATCGGCCGAAACTATTAAGATAAATATATCTCGACACAAAAAAATCTGGTGTGACAAGCACAAAACACAACTTTCGCTATGCGTCCAGTCACACCAGACTTTTCCATTAATGAGATTATTATCCAAGCTACATTGGTCCAATTAAAACCAAGGATATTTGTTTTTGGTAAGAACATATAGGACGTCTTTATGCTATAAAACAAAGCAAATTTTAAACTCTTAATTATTTATTATATTAGTGAAAAATATCTTAAAAAATTATACCCGATCATAAAATGAACAACCGGAAATTTCTTTTGTCATGAAGAACGAATAAAATTTTATCTCCTATGGAGAAGTAATTTCACTCAATTCATACAAATTTTCAAGCCTATTGTCACGAATAATAATTGAAAATTATTTTCAAGAGGATTACCTTTAATCTTGTAAGTAATAAGATTTATAATAAAGATTGTTTTCTGGAATAAAAAAGAGAGAATAGATATAAAATTTGAATTTCTAATAAAATTACACCCCATATGCTTTCACTGAATGATTTTAAATCAAGATTAAAAAGTTGTTATAGGTTATATTATTTATTCAACACTTATGGAATTACGTATTATTTCTAAATTTAACTTTCAAAAAATATTGAGTGATTTAAAGCAATAAACATTTTTGTCTTGAATTCGATTTCATTACTAGAAAGAAAAAGAAAGCATTGAACTTTGTTTAGTGACTATGCAATTTATAATAATCAAAAAATGATTCATCAAGTTAAAAAATATTTCTTTTCCCTATCAATAGACTCGAAATGTTGAAATATTCAATGCTCTATACAAAGTTATATTTAGTTGAAAGAATAGAAGAATATTATATTAAAAAACTATTTAGAAAAATATCTAATTTTGTTCAGATTAATAGAAAGATTCGTAAAAGTCGTGCTCCTGTCATTAACAATTATCATTTACGGCAACGGAAAGAATCCAACGAAGATGGATGTCCATAGGCTAAACAATCAACAACAACAACAAAAGAGGTGAACAAATCAAACTATAAGCAGATTGACCCCGAGATGATTGGAAGTATGCATTCTTTTGGCTCAACATATTTCTAGTATTCAGTTTATGATCAAAATCAAGTTGCTCACCAGATCAGAGAAGATCAAATTGATTGAAGGATGCGTCAACAAATGTACGATATTCACAAATAAGAGATTTTTTAAATTAATTGATATAATCTTTAATCAAGAGCATGTTAGCACAGAGGCATGTTCTTCTCTTGTCTACTAAAACTTTTATTTTACTCATTTGAACATTAATTCGACGCCTTTACATTTGTAGTCACCTTCTTAAGGTGTCCTGGTACTGTTTAATATACAGGGATAGACAAAATAATATGAACACCTGACATATAGACAATTTAGGCTTGTTTAGTACTTTCTTAACGTCCTGGCCAAATCTTTCTAACGATCCCGTCTTTTGGTTTTTCTCTGTTTATTTTTCTGGGATGCCCCAGTCTCAGTGAGAATTCTAATCGGCATGAAGCAACCTTAATATTATCACAAATATTTAGTAAAAGTTGACTAGAAAAAAGAAAGAATGAATTTTTTATTACTATTTCGTCATTTTAGTCTCAATTCAATGAATCTATTTGTTTTATATATATATATATATATAGATACCTATATATTAATATAAGGACGATAAGGAGAAATAAACCAGCTTCTGTTTTCTCTCTCACTACTTCAATTTATTTGCAAATATTTCGGCTCCTATACAGAGGCCATATTCAGTGCATATATGAATTTTATGAGATCCTCTGTATAGAAGCCGAAATATTTGCAGATAAATTGAAGTAGTGAGAGAGAAAACAGAAGCTCGTTTTTTCTCCTTATCGTCCTCATCTACAGTTCCCAGCTACAAGCAACTACTGTATATATATATATATATGATATAACAATTATATATTCCTCGCCAAATCGAACGATTTGACATTTTGATTTCCTCCATTTTTTGATATTTTGTAGAACCCCTTAAAAAAACCCCTCCTGATAAATTTTGAGATTTTATTGATAATCGGTTCAGATTTTGAAAAAACCCTCTTTTACTTTCTCGTACCCTATTTTGGTTTTTTGCTCATAACCCCTACAAAATGGTCTGATTTCCAACTTTT
>JAKCPI010010887.1:0-69278 GCA_023213315.1 Euborellia annulipes
CCTCGAAGAAGTCCCGCTTGCTCAAATTCGGGTTATGATTTGTCAACAAGATGGCGGACCTCATAACCTGAACATAACCCTAATTTTCTTTTTCGAGAAGTTCAAATAAATGATTTTATGGGAAATTTAAAGACATTTTCGAATATTTAGCATAATTTGTCCATTTATTACAATTTTGTTTTGCGTTTGGATTTTTTTTTCAATTATTTTGTCTATAATAAAAATTTTTTTTTTTCGTTATCCGATATTTTGGAATAAAAGAAAACTACCAAAGATAGATATAGACAACCTTATATCAGCTGAAAGATAATTGAATTTCACGTCCCATGGCATAAAAAGAAGTAGCATGTTCCATTTGAAAAAATGAAGTTATCTATGATTGAAATTTTCCAAATTGACAAAACCATATCTCCCAACATAATAATAATTCCGGGTTCCCCATCTGGCCTACATTAGTACATTTCATGGTTAGTAACCTCACAAAAGAACAGTTCCCTAAGTTTTATGGTTCGCGAGATATTCATTTTTTTCCAGACAGCAGTTTTTTCACCAAAGCCCGATTTGCGGCTAAACGGTTTGATTTGGAATACATTGCATGACATAAACTCATACTAAAATTGGCCGTAGAATCCAAATATGCAATAATATACAGGGCGTTCCATTTAAAAAAACATAACTTTGATATGGACCACCCTGTATATGAGGTGCAATTGGAACAAAAATATTTTTAATTTGTAGCCCTAAAGGCCCCACATTATGTGCGATCAACAAATTTTAAAAATGTCCGTTAATAAGCCCACAATCTTCCGTCCACGCACTATTGGCCCACCCGGTATATATATATATATATATACTAGCTGAGGTAGGGTTGCCTTCGGCAACCCTACCCCGCTAGCCCTGGCGGGCGGCGTCTCGGGATATGACTAAGAGTTGTCCAGATAAATGTATTTTAATTAATTATGAAAAAGAATTTTTATTTTTAATTTTAAATATTTGATTAATATATTTTTCAATTATTTACACCCTAAGGAAGCGTAATTTTAAATTTTATTAAAATCGAATGAAAAATAAATTTCAGGGGGGGCAGGGGGGTGATTGAACTTTCTGATGTCTAAAATACCATTTTTCAATTATTTACACCCTAAGAAAGCGTCATTTTAAATTTTATTAAAATCGAATGAAAAATAAATTTTAGGGGGGTCAGGGGGGTGATTGCACTTTCTGATGTCTAAAATACCATTTTTCAATTATTTACACCCTAAGAAAGCAACATTTTAAATTTTATTAAAATCGAATGAAAAATAAATTTTAGGGGGGCCAGGGGGGTGATTGAACTTTCTGATGTCTAAAATACCATTTTTCAATTATTTACACCCTAAGAAAGCGTCATTTTAAATTTTATTAAAATCGAATGAAAAATAAATTTTAGGGGGGGTCAGGGGGGTGATTGCACTTTCTGATGTCTAAAATACCATTTTTCAATTATTTACACCCTAAGAAAGCGTCATTTTAAATTTTATTAAAATCGAATGAAAAATAAATTTTAGGGGGGGGTCAGGGGGGTGATTGCACTTTCTGATGTCTAAAATACCATTTTTCAATTATTTACACCCTAAGAAAGCAACATTTTAAATTTTATTAAAATCGAATAAAAAATAAATTTCAGGGGGGGTCAGGGGGGTGATTGCACTTTCTGATGTCTAAAATACCATTTTTCAATTATTTACACCCTAAGAAAGCGTCATTTTAAATTTTATTAAAATCGAATGAAAAATAAATTTTAGGGGGGTCAGGGGGGTGATTGCACTTTCTGATGTCTAAAATACCATTTTTCAATTATTTACACCCTAAGAAAGCAACATTTTAAATTTTATTAAAATCGAATAAAAAATAAATTTCAGGGGGGGGCAGGGGGGTGATTGAACTTTCTGATGTCTAAAATACCATTTTTCAATTATTTACACCCTAAGAAAGCAACATTTTAAATTTTATTAAAATCGAATGAAAAATAAATTTCAGGGGGGAGGCAGGGGGGTGATTGAACTTAATGATGTCTAAAATACCATTTTTCAATTATTTACACCCTAAGAAAGCAACATTTTAAATTTTATTAAAATTGAATAAAAAATAAATTTTAGGGGGGGGCAGGGGGGTGAGTGAACTTTCTGATGTCTAAAATACCATTTTTCAATTATTTACACCCTAAGAAAGCGTCATTTTAAATTTTATTAAAATCGAATGAAAAATAAAAAAAATAAAATTTTAGGGGGGGGGGGGGGGGGCGCAGAGCGGAAAAATCTTTTCAAATGTCGAATTGTTAGGGGAGGAAGAGTTTTTATTTTTCATTTTAAAGATTTGATAAATATATTTTTCATAGAGCGAGTTAGATCCTGTTTTCCAATGCTTTGCTATGGGGTAATTGATAACCCCCAAAAAGGGGGGTTCCCTACCCCTAATTCGATATAATGATAGCCTAAAACCACCCCCGGAAAATTCCCTACCCATTAAAAAAAACTCCATGAAAATCGGTCCAGTAGTTTCGGAGTCTATGCGTTACAAACAGACAGACAGACAGACAGACAGACAGACAGACAGACAGACAGACAGAGATTGTCTTTTATATAATAGTATATAGATATATAATCTAAGCAAAACAAAAAACTTTAATGAAAATTTTCTCAAAACTCGGTAGATGGCACTTGACACACTAATGCGTAACAGGGTCCAAATATGGGAAAATATTTTGTTACCATGGCAACCATTTCTCCTATCTTTCCTATGAAGTAAGTACAAGAGTAAAGTGTGCTTCAAAAGATTTCATTACGTCAAAGGGAGAGAGGTTTTTTTTTTTTGTCTTAATATTGTATAAAAAAAATGAAAGTGGAAATTTTTTAAATAATCAAGAAAAGAGTGAGAGAGAGAGAGAGAGAGAGGGAATTATAATTGTATAAGGAAATGTGTGCGTGGATAAATTATCCTCAAGTGAACATCTCAAGCAAATTATATTAAGATGATTTGCTTAGTTCTACTCTAATTAACAACCAACAAGCTATTCTTGAGAATATGCACTGCCTTTATTATAATAATATGTTGTCTATAATAATCTATAATGTTACGACAGGTAAAGGAGTGGGGGGAGGGGGGATGGGGGGGACAAATAGACGAACAACAACACAAGAGCAAACAGTCAATAACAGATTCCGTGTTGATCAAATTTATTATTGCTATGTCTTTTAGATATAATCAAAATCAACTAGATATATAATAGCGGAGTGTCTGTCTGTCTGTCACGCTCTGTTTTACCAACTTCCCGTTTAAATTTTGAAACGGAATTTTGCAGTCTTATAAAGTACGTTATAAGAAGTCTTTAGCAATTTATTAACTATGTGTGGCACTTAGTATTTTTTACTTTCTCTTACCATATATATGTTAATATATAAAAAGTATTGTATTCATGTCAAAAATTAGATGTTTTTAGAAATTTTTTGACCGAACATCCGTCTTAGGCAAAGAAGCTGCTGCAAAGTCAATTTAATTTAATAATATATAGCGTATTACAACTAATATCTATGCGGAAATTAAATATACATCGGCACAAAAAATCTGGCTTGACAAGCACAGAACTCGATTTTCAATTACCGAAATTGTGTGCAGTCACAGCAGATTTTTTGCACTTTATTTGCTTGCAAATGGTAGGCGCTGCTCTTATATCTTCCTATATATATTTGTCCTTATCATGCACGATACATTTAAATAATAAATAGGCAGACATACGAAATCCATTGTTACACGAGGCGGAAAAAGAAACGAGATCATTCAGGGGCAGATTATCTTCCAGAAACAGAGTGTTTGCCCACGGGGCGTGGTGTAGAGGTTAGCGTGCTAACTTCATATACCAAACGTCGCGGGTTCGGACCCCAGGCAGTCCGATGATTTTATTTAAGCCATCTGGTACCAGATGGCTTAAATAAGAATGCCTGGACCCTAATATATATAAATTCATAAATAACGGTTATCGTAAATGTCTTATATGGCCTGAGCTGCCGAAAAGACAGTGTGAATGTGTGTGTGAGTGTGAGTGTGAATGAGAAAAAAAGTGTGAATGTTTAAAAAAAAAAAAAGAGTGTTTTGTCCTTCTAAAAGAGTTATATTAAATATATAAATATTCTCGGTTATTAATTATCATAAAATATTTTAATTAAACTTTTAATTAGATGATTAAATCTCTAAAGATAAAATTTAATTTAATTATTCAAAAAAAAATAAATGGCAAGTGTATGTTTAATAACAATCGTAGGGACATCTAAAGATCTAAAGGTCAAATGAAAATAAAACTTTTAAAAATAGTCCATTTTGAAATTGCAGAGTGTTGAAATAATAATAATAATAATAATAACTGGTAATTCTTGAAACTTTTTTTTTACTTTCTCTTACCTCTATTTTGATTAGTTGTTCTGGGGCTTCTTTTTGCACTGCGACCTCTAGATCAGATCTATTGTGCTCCCCGTTCTAGGAATGGTTCGAATTCGGGTGATGTTTTACCCCTGAATTCCATCCCTCAGGCCCTAAGTGCCTGGAATTGGAGGGGATGTGTACTCCCTTTTGCTCCAGCAGAGACGTTCGACTTTGGTTGAATTTTTTCGGCAAGTTGGGTTCGAACTCGAGTGACATTTTACCTCGTATTACTAAGCCTGAGCTTATCCGATAAGCCACGCTCGCCTCTTCTCTTACCTCTATATATATGTTAATATATATAGAGAGAGAAAGTATTGGATTCATGTCAAAAATTCGATGTCGAGATTTTGATGGATCTTCACGTTTTGAGGTCCCCTGAATCCAAAAAAGTGGTTTTCGCGACATGGTCTGTCTGTGTGTGTGTCTGGGTGTGTTTTTGAACAAAATATCTCAAGAACGAAAAGAGTTATGAAGTTGAAATTTCATATTTAAGTTAGAAATCCCCTTGCCACGTGACACGAAGCTTTTGAACAAAATCGACCAACGAGTACGTACTAGTACTTTACTGTTGTACTTTTTCAGTTTTTTCAATTTTCTCAAAATTCGCTCCAAAGATTTTTTTTTTTATATTCAAAAATCAATTATTTTTTAGATGCTCTTTAAAATGTATATTCTCATTTTGCCATTGAAATCTTCTGAAGACCACTCTACTCTTGTACTTCATGGAGAAGATAGGAGAAATGGTTGCCATGGTAACAAAATATTTTCCCATATAAATTTTACATCTAGAATTCTAATATATCGGCAGAAACTATATATATGCCGTCAAGAAAAATCTGGTGTGACAAGCACAGAACGATTACCGAAGGTAATAATAATAATAATAATTTATTTGAGAATGCTCTAAGGACAGAAGTCCTTTTTGAGCAGAGAATTTGAACATACATATAGATTTAGCATTACAATTCATAAACAATTACAATTCACAATAATCGATCTCTCATCGTCCTGAGTCCCACACACACACACACAACCCACACACGCTCCCTCGACAAACACCGAACGTCACTCCGACCCAACAACAACAAAAAACAAAAAGAGACACCTCGACACATCATCAAGCTCTCCCGTCACTCAGCTGCTCTCGCATCAGATGCATGTGCAGATTTCTTTTGAAGGTTGCAAGCACTCGTGCCCCCTTCAAATCCTGTGGCAAACTGTTCCACAATCTTGCCGATTGGATAGTGAAAGATTTAGCGTAGGTCTCTGTTCTATGGCCAGGGATGCACAAGTCAAGGCCCCTCTTAGTGCACGGGCAGGCTCCCTAAAATTAAAAAAATCTCTTATATATTTCGGCCTACCCGTTTGAAAAATCCCGTAAAGGAACACCTCAATGAGATACCTGCGCCGATTCGGCAATCTTAACCAGTTTAGCCTTTTGTAGTATGGGGAAATGTGGTGGAACCATGGAACACCGTAAATGTACCTGATACACGCGTTCAATAATCTGCCCAGCCTAAGGTCCATTTCCCCACTCAGGTCGTTGTAAACCAGGCAACCATAGTCTATTATTGGCAATACCAGTGTCCTGACCAAATGGGCTCTCGTTGATAAAGGGATAGTATCCCCTAATCTCCTGAATTGGGAAAGATGACAGTAGACCTTATTTGAGATGCCACATACATGTCTCTCCAAGAGAGGGTAGGCTCGAAGCGCATCCCAAGATTTGTAGGGATGTCTCATAATTAATCCGCTTTCCCTCGACCAACAACTCAGGCAACCCCATTCCATTCAGCCGACTCACTAATCTGGGACCACCCAGGAGCATTGCCTTTGTCTTTGAGACATTTATGCGGAGGTTGTTACTTCTAATCCAGTCGCATATCAGCCCAATATCCTCATTCACTTTTCTAGCAGTAGAAGTCAACTCTTCAGGATCCGATGAGATGAATATCTGCAAGTCGTCAGCATACATCTGACGCTTGCAAAAACTAAGTACAGGGAAATCACTCATGTGATTAAAAACAACAAGGGACCAAGGACGCTCCCCTGAGGAACCCCGGAAGTGACAGGGAGGGAACTCGACACAGAATTATCGGGTCCCACCACCACCTGCTCTCTACCCCTAAGATAGGACTCAAACCAGTCAATCACGCTCTAGTGAGAAACCCATTTTACCCATTTTACCCAAAAGTAGTCCATGATTCACGAGTCAAAGGCCTTTTTTAGATCGAAAAGCACCAATATGGTAACCCTTCCTTTGTCTATTGCCGATCTTAAGGTAAGAGAAAGTTGTGTACCGTGTGCGACCAGTCACACCAGATTTTTTTTTATCAAACCCTCATTAATTTTAATTATTTATTTTTCTTTTCTCTCGAATCGATCTTCTTCTTCTCTTCTTGTTGCCTATATAATTAGATTATAACCTCTACATCTGAGCAAATTTCATGACAATCCGTTCAGTAGTTCAGAAATTATTCGTTAAAAATAAAAATAAAACTTTGTTCTTTCATAGATGATATGGTACAAAACTGACTCTTAATTAAGAAGAAAGTTGAGTAATTTCGTTGTCTTTTATTTTTTTCCCTTATAATTATTATGAAGATCTATTTTCGATTCTGGAGAATTTGTAGAATGATTTGATAGCGCTTGTTATTCATTATCTCCTTTAATAATCAAGCTAAAAATACACCTGTCAAATATTTGGTTGGGCCAGTTCTAATTATATAGGCAACAAGAAGAGAAGAGAAGATCGATTCGAGAGAAAAAGAAAATAAATAATTAAAATTAATGAGGGTTTGATTGAAAAAAAATCTGGTGTGACTGGTCGCACGGTACACAACTTTCTCTTACCTTAAGATCGGCAATAGACAAAAGAAGGGTTACCATATTGGTGCTTTTCGATCTAAAAAATGCCTTTGACTCAGTGAATCATGGATTGCTTTTGGGTAAAATGGGTAAAATGGGTTTCTCACAGAGCGTGATTGACTGGTTTGAGTCCTATCATAGGGTAGAGCAGGTGGTGGTGGGACCCGATAATTCTGTGTCGAGTTTCCTCCCAGTCACTTCCGGGGTTCCTCAGGGAGCGTCCTTGGTCCCTTGTTGCTTTTAATCAACATGAGTGATTTCTGTACTTAGTTTTTGCAAGCGTCAGATGTAGCTGATGACCTGCAGATATTCATCTCATCGGATCCTGAAGAGTTGACTTCTACTGCTAGAAAAGTGAATGAGGATATTGGGCTGATATGCGACTGGATTAGAAGTAACAACCTCCGCATAAATGTCTCAAAGGCAATGCTCCTGGGTGGTCCCAGATTCGTGAGTCGGCTGAATGGAATGGGGTTGCCTGAGTTGTTGGTCGAGGAAAGCGGATTAATTATGAGACATCCCTTACAAATCTTGGGATGCGCTTCGAGCCTACCCTCTCTTGGAGAGAGCATGTATGTGGCATCTCAAATAAGGTCTACTGTCATCTTTCCCAATTCAGGAGATTGTGGGATACTATCCCTTTATCAACGAGAGCCCATTTGGCCAGGACACTGGTATTGCCAATAATAGACTATGGCTGCCTGTTTACAACGACCTGAAAGGGAAATGGATCTTCAGGTTAAATGATTATTGAACGCGTGTATCAGGTACATTTACGGTGTTCCATGGTTCCACCACATTTCCCAAAAGTACAAAAGGCCGGGTAAACTGGTTAAGAGGGGCGTTTAATCAAGCAGGTATCTCATTGAGGTGTTCCTTTACGGATTTTTCAAACGGGTAGGCCGAAATATATAAGAGATTTTTTTAATTTTGTGGAGCCTGCCCGTGCACTAAGAGGGGCCTTGACTTGTGCATCCCGGCCATAGAAACCAGAGACCTACGCTAACTTTTCACTATTCAATCGGCAAGATTGTGGAACAAGTTTGCCACAGATTTAAAGGGGCACGAGTGCTTGCAACCTTCAAAAGAAATCTGCACATGCATCTGATGCAAGAGCAGCTGGAGGACGGAGAGCTTGATGATGTGTCGAGGTGTCTCTTTTTGTTTTTTGTTGTTGTTGGGTCGGGAGGACGTTCGGTGTTTGTCGAGGGAGCGTGTGTGGGTTGTGTGTGTGTGGGACTCAGGACGATGAGAGATCGATTATTGTGAATTGTAATTGTTTATGAATTGTAATGCTAAATCTATATGTATGTTCAAATTCTCTGCTCAAAAAGAACTTCTTGTCCTTAGAGCATTCTCAAATAAATTATTATTATTATTATTACCTTCGGTAATTGTTCTGTGCTTGTCACACCGTAGATTTTTCTTGACGGTATATATATGAAGCTTCTACGATATATTAGAATTCAAGATGTACAATTTATAAGTATGGGAAAATATTTATATTTTGTTACCATGGCAACCACTTATCCTATCTTTCTATGAAGCACAATAGTAAAGTGTGCTTCAAACAATTTTGAAGGGCAAAACGAGAATATACATTTGAAAGAGCATCTAAAAAATAATTGATTTTTGAATTTTAATCAAAATCGTTGGAGCGAATTTTGAGAAAATTGAAAAAAAAAAAAAAAAAAAAAAAAAAAAAAAAAAAAACTGAAAAAGTACATCATTAAAGTACTAGTACTCTTTGGCCGATTTTGTTCAAAAACTTCGTGTCACGTACCAGGGGGGTACCTATATAAAATTTCAAGCTCCTAGCTCTTTTCTTTCTTGAGTTATTTTGTTCACACACACACAGACAGACAGACCATGTCGCGAAAACCACTTTTTTGGATTCAGGGGACCTCATCCGTCAAAATCTCGACATCGAATTTTTGACATGAATCCAATACTTTCTTCTCTATATATACATATAGGGGCGTATATAGAAATTTGGGGGATAAAATTTTTGAGGAAATTTTTTAGAAACTATACTTTTTCCACGAAATTTTTGAGGAACATTTTTTATTGGGAACAAAGTTGTCATCCTGTGGAAAAATTGTTGTGTGATGTCTGTATATCCCTATATATGTATGTGTTGGGAAAGGGGGGGCCCCCTCCCCCCCCTAAATACCCCTGATACATATATATATCTTTGCATATATATATTACATATATACATAGGCAAGAGAAAGTAAAAATACCATTTATTAATGAAAGAGTTAATTGTCTGTTTGCATTTGTCATTTATTATACAAATAAATGTCGTTTGGGATATAATTTAAATTTAATATGAAGTTGTACAATAAACTAAGAATAAAAAACTCGCCTATTATTATTATTTATTATCAATTTGAAAAAAAAATAAATATTTGCATATTCCAGCCTTTTTAAAAATAAAATATTTCTGATGCCGAATGTGGTGGGAGTTATTTTTTTAATTTTTTTATTTATTGATGCCGGATAAATTGATTGGCTACTGTTTGTCTCCTGGATTCTTTTTAGAACCGAGAGAGTTGAGTAGAGAATGTATCTTGGTAACGCAGAATGCATTTTATTTGAAGGTCGTCGAAGGACGCCTTCGAGAAGGCTTTCAGGATCAGCCTGACACTAACCAGATATATATTCAAGCTTTAATTAATTAGATGACTTTACTTGGAAGAAAATCTTTAAAAAAAAAAAAAAAAAAAAACGCTACCAAATTTTGTATAAATGTTTTTATATTTAACTTTTCTTTTCCTCAGGAAATTGTTGTCGAAAAAAAAAACTCAATTTTATATGCAAATTTATCAGAAATGAAGAGGAAGGCCATCGAATATTCAAAAAATAAATTAAACAGACTTAATTTTTGATCAAAATGTTTATTTATTGAGTTTTTTGCATTCAATCTTTGGTTTTACTTTCTCTTACCTATATATATATATATAGATAGAGAGAGAGAGAGAAAGTATTGGATTCATGTCAAAATTTCGATGTCGAGATTTTGATGGATCTTCACGTTTTGAGGTCCCCTGAATCCAAAAAAGTGGTTTTCGCGACATGGTCTGTCTGTGTGTCTGGGTTCAATTTTAAGCATGAAGGAATTGAGCTATGAAACTGAAATTTTATATATAAATTAAACACCCCCCCCCCCCCGGAGCGTGAAAATAAGCTTTTAATCAAAATCGGCCAAAAAGTACTAGTACTTTACTGATGTACTTTTTCAGTTTTTTCGATTTTCTCAAAATTTGCTCCAACGATTTTTTTTTAATTCAAAAATAAATTATTTTTTAGATGCTCTTTAAAATATATTTTCTCATTTTGCCATTGAAATCTTCTGAAGACCACTTTGCTCTTGTGTTAGGAGAAATGGTTGCCATGATAAAAAAATATAAATATTTTTCTGTTTTTAAATTTTATATCTTGAATTCAAATGTACCCTATTGTCAGAAACTAAATATATCTCAACACAAAAAATCTGGTGTGATAAACACAGTACACAACTTTCTCTAAGTAAGATAAAGTTGTGTGCTGTGCGCCAGTTACTACAGATTTTTTACTTTTCTTTTTTTGGCAACAAAGGCCATTTAGACTTCGTCTATATTTCAGTTTATTGGTAGCCAATTAAATTAAAATAAATTTTTGTCGCATGAGACGGGATGTGAACCATGACCCCTAGCAGGTGCCACTGTTCTATAGCCCAAGGACTAGGAGAATTCAAGATGTAAAATTGATAAACAGAAAAAAAATTATATTTTGTTACCATGTGATCCATTTCTCCTATCTTTCCTATGAAGTACAAGAGTAAAGTGGTCTTCAAAAGATTTCAAGGGAGGCCGATTTTGTTCAAAAACTTTGTGTTACATGTCAGGGTGTAGGGTAATCTAAATATAAAATTTCAATCTCCTAGCTTTCTTCGTTCTTGAAATTTTTTGTTAACATACAGATCATTTTTGACAGACTCTTTAATAAATAAAAGTTAAGTCCGATTAGTAAAGAATCTTATAAATTGAATTTGTAGTCAGATATTCAGCAAAAAAAAAAGAAATAAAAACCAAAAATTTCTTTTATTATATAACAAATTAATTATCCAAAATTAGTAAGTAATGAAATTTATTCATAAAACAAAGATCGTTGAAACATTTTTATGAGTTTAATGCTATTACATAAAAATCAGGTATTATTAGTACATATTTTGTTTAAAGCATTTCCTTATATTAATTTAGCATTAATAACGTTTGGAGAGAGAGAGAGAGAGAGAGAAAAAACAATTTAAATTTTATAACTTTTAATTTTAATTCATATTCACTTTTGGAGAGAGAGAGAGATAAATTATTTATAATACTCCTATAATAATTACTTCATTAATTTGAATAAATTACAAATTCAAATTGAATGAAGAATTTATTTTATTTAAGCAATAGGTTAAGTAGATTATATTACGAGGAGAGGAATAATCGAGCATAAAATAGAAGTGAGCTTAAGAATTGGGGGATCTAACCCCCGGAAGGAACTATAAAAATAAAATAGTTGAGATTATGTGTGTAGGAACAGATAAAATTTTTTATCTTGTTCCACGTTAACGAACTACAGTACACCTCATAACGTGTATATCCATCAAACTCTCGACATCTAATTTTTGACATGAATATAATAGTTTCTCTCTCTATATATTAACATATATGGAGGTAAGAGAAAGTAAGCGAAATCTAAGCTTTGGCTGGATGATTTGGCATGGAATGACTCAGTACTCCTTGAACAATTTTGTTCAAAAAGTTGATGTTAGTGTACTCTTTTTGTTTCTGAGATATTTTGTTCACAGACAGTGGACCTCAAAACTTGTATTTTCATCAAAATCTCGACATCGAATTTTTAATATGAATCCATTAATTTATCTTTTTATATAGGCTATATATAGATAAGAGAAGGAAAAAAATGAAATAAGAAAAAACTAATAAATGTGTGTCTTCTTGTAGAGTGAATAAAAGGAAGGGAATTATGACAAAAAGAGTTAGCCTTTTGAGTGGGAGAGTACCTGATATTTACGATGTCTGCAAACTTGTAGTCAGAGTCCTCGACATCTGAATAGCTGAGTTCGGTGTTGGCTCGATTCTGAAACCCAAGACTCTGAATCCAAGGCCATGGCCGATCTCAATCCAAAGACAATGGTCACCGGAAGAAAACCTCCCTCTCTTTTATTTATAAAAAAAAAATTCAAACTTGTTAGCTGTCTACTTATCAACTTGCCAAATTTAGAAAAAACGTTTTCATTGATAACAAAACAAACATGGTTCCACCCAGTCTTTAAGCGTCACACTATGGAAGAAAACTTGCTGTTTTATGCCTCTAGGGTATCAAAGTACAATAAATTTTTATTTTCCCTTCAGGATTATCGTGTACGGCTATGCAATTTTAACGAAATAAAAAAAAAACTATTTAATAAATGCAATCTTAATAACATTTCTAAAAAAACTATCCACACATACAGACACACAGACACACACTCAGACCCACTTTTTTAGACTCAGGGAACCTCAAAGTTTAAGTGGTCTAAAAATGCTTCTAGATATATAAAATAAAAAAATTTTCCTGGGGTGGGCCCTGGACTTCCATTCCATACCCCCAAATCCCCCCTAAAAAAAAAATAAATTTCTATATACATCTTTGGTCAAGAGCAAGTTAATTCTTGAGAATTAAAATTAAATATACAAATTAAACACTAGATTATTTGTTTCAAAGGTTTAATTAATTATAAAGTTAATACTTGAAGTGATCAAAGTTATTTGGAGGGGCGTATATAGAAATTTTTTTTCGGGGGGGGGGAGGCGAACTCTCCCCCATACATAAAAATATTTTTAAAACACCTCAGCCCCGAGGGGCCCGGGTCATCCTCTCAAAGATAAATTTTTATTAAATAACGAAATTTTTTCTGTCCTGCATTTTTTGTTAGGACGGAAATTTTTTAAGAGATTTTTTGCGCCTTTTTTCTCCTTCCCTTCCGTGAAAATAATATTACTAAAAAAAAAAAAAAAAATTTTTTGTTAGGGAGACGAAATTTTTCCGCCCTGTGGGAAATTTTTTTTTAACGGAACTAAATTTTGCTAATTTTTTTTTGCCTATACCCCCGTGTATATCTAAAATAGATTTTTAAAATTTCGGGGTGGGGGGAGGGGCAGGTCTTCTTGGCACCCTCTTATATAACCCCTTTTTGCTGTATACCCGTATATATCTATATTGATTTGAAAAGTTATGGGGCCCCCTCGCCCCCCCCCCCCTTATATACGCCCCTGGTTATTTGTATATTTAATTTTAATTTACAAAATGTTTCAATGAGAAGCTACGGTCGAAACTTTAAATCTTATTAATTCTTAAGAGAGAGAGGAATTTAAAAGATAATTTAATCCATGATAGATCTTAGGCTTGTGACCTTGGAAAGGTCGTCTTTTCATCATTATAAATTTAGCCATTCTTTATAAACTCGGGATAGAAGCGTCCAGAATTGTCTCTGAAGCCGACATTTTTTGCCATTCAATCTGAAATGGGAAGATGCTTGTTGTTGTTGTTGTTGTTGGTTCCAATAACCAATAGCATTTCGCCTGAGTCACCCATGTTGATTATTGCAATTTTTTATCAATTTTTTGAAAGAGTTTAAACCCAAGTCTCATCTCCAAATAATTTTCCTTCTTTTAATTAAAATTTCTTCATTTCATGGAATTAAAACTAATCTATTCAAGTTGAAAAGAAGTTAAATTTTAGGTTTAATTAAAAAAAAACAGTCTTGATAAATTTATTATAAGTCTATTTAATTCATAATCTCACGAATCCACTGATAAATTAGCAAAAAATCTAATTATTGTTTTCTCTTTGTTTTAGGTGAGGACCTTAATTGTTTTGCTATCATTTTTCGATTGGTAAATCGTAAGTAAATTTTTCTTTCAACTTTGAAGGCCATTTTGAAATTGAATAAGTATTAATAATTAAATTAAATTAAATAATGAATGTTGGTGGTTTGTAGTTGGGTATACGTTTATTGCATAAAGGTTTGGAGAAATGAAACCAGTTGTTTTTAAGTTCCATAATACATTAAATATATATTTTTTTATCAGCATTTAAGACCATATAGACTTTAAAAGATACTTCTATAATTAATCACGATATTAATGATCCAGTCATATTCATTTAGGCATATACCATCTATTCTAATAGTATTGAGACTAAAGCCCGGTAGGTAGGCAGCCCAAATGGCAGTTTGTCTGTGTGAGAAATACCTTTTTTTCAAAGGAGACAAGAGGCCGAACGGCCCTTTTTAACAAAAGAATAAGCTTAACCATAAAAATTTGTTTTTAATATAAATTTCTCAATGTTATAAACAGGAAAAAGTTTAGTGAGCGTGTGCCATTTTGGCTGCCTGACTACCTGGCTTTAGTCTCAATACTATTTCAATAGATGGTCCATTTGATATTCCTATGATTTAAATAAATATTCATATTTTAAGCTATTATTCTAGTAATCAAGTCAATATGGATGGATATTCTTAAATTATCCATATTGACATGATTACTATAAATATACTTTGACTTTATTTCAATTGAATTGAAAACCAATCACAAGCACGAAAAATTTGGTGGGACAAGCACAGAACACAACTTTCGATTACCGAAAGCAAGAGAAAGTTGTTTGCTGTGCAATCACTCACACCAGATTCTTTCAACATTACTCCATTGATCAATTTATAATTAATTCCTTATTTATAGTTTCTACCAGACTTACTATAGAAATATATTTTTTAATTTAATGGGAAATTAAACAATTTACTTTTTCCTTTGGGTTTTTTTTTTAAATCTTTTTTCTCTCTCTCGGGAGAGTGTAAATATTTGATTCGACAACAAAGGGAAAGGTAAAGGTGCAAGCCAAGGGTGGCAGCTAAACGATAAAGCCCAGATAAACCACAACTCATCAATTGTCTGATCTCCTCTTGTTGAGTTGAATTCCAAAGACCCAAAATAATCAGACACGCCACAACTGTGGGAAAATAAGTCCCTTGAAAAGGGTTGTGGGTGGCTCCTAAACAGATTCGTTCTAACGTTAATGAGCCTTGCAATCTCCTTCAATCTAATTGGCCCGATTCGCACCGGAGATAATTAGTCGCAGCCGCGCTTCATTTTCTATTACGAACATTTTGAATAATAAACTTTGAAATTTACAATGTCCAAACAAGAAGTTACACGAATATGTTTGGTGGTATTCCTCCCTACAATATAAACAATTCACAATTCCTCTATCTTTAACGAGCTCCTGGAAGTGCTGGATAGGAAATAAGATAAATGAACTCATTTCTTTATGAATTTAAAAAATTTAATGATATTAGGATTTTGATTAAAGAAATATAAAATACAAAAGCATTTAATATAAATGAATGTGACTAAGCATAACACATACTTTTAGTTTCCCATGATACTTAGACTGGACATTCTTAATGAGGGTTTCTTTCAGAGTATTTTCTCTGCAAGGCTTTTTATTAGGGTCCGACCGAAACAAGATTTTCAGCCGAAACCGAAACCGAATATTCGGCCTCAACCTTAGTTTCGGCCGAAACCGTAACCGAAACCGAAACTTGTATTTCCTATAAAATTTTTTTCATTTTACCTTTTTTTTTTTGAATTTTTTTCCCTCCCGTGAAAATCATTTTACCTTTTTTTAGGAAGACTAAATTTTTTTCTCCCTCAAGTGCAAATTATTTGACCTTTTTTTTTTTGCATGCGAGTCTCATCCCATTTTTTCAGAATCTGGTTTCGGCCGGCCGAAAGGTTCGGCCACTTTTTGGCCGAATCCGAAACTACGGCCGAAACCATGATTTTTGGCCGAAACTGGCCGAAACCGTAACCGAAACCGAATATTCGGTCGGTTCCTACTTTTTATTCAATCACCTAGGAATGTATTGTATTAGAATGGTACAGTGAGCGCCACAATTAACTCCCCACATGGGAGCTAGAGCATTAAGTAGACCTATATGGTATATAACAGCGTTTTCCAAACACTGAGGCGCTCCTCCCGCGGACTAGTCTAAGGGGTGGCGCGAATATTCGGCACCAAGACGAATTTTCCACATGATTGCTAGTTTTATAAATAAAATAACAAATAAGAATAAATTATAAAAATATTTTCATATAAATTTATATTTTTTAGCATTAAAAATTTTGTTGTATTATTTTATAAAATGGGGGGGGGGGGCGTCATACGATTAAATATTTTCAAGAGAGGCGTTGTAACATAAAGTTTGGAAACCACTGGTATATAGTGAAATAATTTTAAATTTGA
This sequence comes from Euborellia annulipes, assembly GCA_023213315.1. Lineage (NCBI taxonomy): Eukaryota > Metazoa > Arthropoda > Insecta > Dermaptera > Anisolabididae > Euborellia > Euborellia annulipes. Next base: position 16,660 of record JAKCPI010010887.1, read on the forward strand.
AAAGGTAAAAATAAAATCATCTGTATCAGATTTTATTTTACCTTTTCTGTCATTAAAATTATTTCACTATATGCCATATATAATATACCAGAGGCCCTATACTTTAAGGACCTAGCTCACAGGTGGGGACTTAATTGTGGCGCTGACTGTACTTATTTTGATTTATGAAACTGTACTATTAAAATACAACGGGTCAGTTGCTTATTATAATTTTCCTTAATATTAATACTTCCTGCTCCAGATTTGTTTACTTTCTCTTACCTATAGCTATATGTAATATTTAGTCTATAGAGAGAGAAAATATTGGTTTCATGTCAAAAATTCGATGTCGAGATTTTGATGGAAATACATGTTTTAAGGTCCCCTGAATCCAAAAAAGTGGTTTTCGCTACCTGGTCTGTCTGTCTGTGAATGAAATGTCTCAAGAACGAAGAGAGTTAAGAGGATTAAATTTTATATTTAAGTTAGGCTCTCCCTGAGACGTGACACGAAGGTTTTGAACAAAATCGGCCAAAAAGTACTAGTACTTTAATGATATTGAGACCAGTTTGAAATTTAAATATTTTCTATTAATATTAATATGTATGATTAATTTTGCGCATTCTTGACCTTTTAATAGACTTGTGTCCTGAAAATGACTAAAAAATTACATTGTTATGAATAGGCTTTGCTCAGGGGCCCACATCTTGTGGGTACGTGGATGGCGACCACGAGCTACCCGAGCTGGGACATACAGTCCTTCAGTTCTTTGTATATCTGTCTCTTCCTTTCTCTTTTCTACAGGCGTCAGACCGTACGACGGGCCGGGCTGTCCTATTTCTTCCGGTCGCAAAAACGCATGATAGGGTTGGAGGAAAATAGTGAGGTCCGCCGACCCCGCATTGCTGGAAAAAGACGAGGATAGAAGATGATTGTTATGAAAAGGCTATATAGTGTAAAGATGAGACAAAAGTTCTAAAAAATATTTTAAGTTTTTAAAGGTGCCCCTTGACTTGTGACTCAAAAGTAAATCATTAGCTTCTAGTTCTAGGGGTCAATACAGACGAAAAAATTTATTTCAATTGAATTGGCAACCAATTAATTAATAAATATTCTCAAATTCCTAAATGGACCTTAAAAATATTTGAAAAATTGATTTACTGATTGATATTTTACGAAAGAGACTGAAAGCATGACCCACTCGTACTCTTGACAGTTCTTGAAATAATTACTTTCTTTCTCTTATCCAATCCTCATCTCGAATCCTTGTTTGTTTTCCCCAAATAATTATGCCCCCCGTTCACTAAATAAAATACACGACTATACTTCTAATACTAAACATAAATACATTCTTATTTATTACATCATTTTGTTATCGTTTCAGAAGCCAAGAAGAATTGTAGTGATTACTTTAAATTTGTTGTCAGTCAAAATAGAATACAAGTCATTATGAAAGGCTTAGAACCGATTGGTCAATTCATTTATCATTCATACAAAAGAGCCTCAAGCGATGCTCGAGTTTTCCTAATTGCTCTATTCTATGGCTGCTACCTTATATTGAGAGGGAGATACTTTTTTTTTGCAACACAAATAAACTATCTTAGTATCACAATTCCCACACAAAATTTGTATTAAATATAATATCACACCATATGGTAGATGAGGTGAATTTAGTGTTACATTTCAAAATATATAAAAGAAACACGGAGTACCGAGTATCCGGGTACCTAACTTAAATATAAAATTTCAATCCGATAGCTCAATTCCTTCATGCTTAAAATCGTTACATACAGACACACACACACACAAGCAGACAGACAGACACACGGCTCACAGACAGACCAATTCGCTGTACCAACTTTTATGTACTCAGTGGATCTCAAAACATGTTTATCCATCAAAATCTCGACATCGAATTTTTGACATGGTCGCAATCCTTTCTCTCTATATATTTCATACATAGGGTAAGAGAAAGTAAAAATACTTAGTTCTGTATACAAGTAACGCAAGTGTGCTTACATAACCCGCATCTCCAGGTTCAGAAAAGGCTTGATTGGGATCATTCTTATCATTTTTCAATATTATTTTTGGTGTTTCCAAAAAGTTGACTCAATTATCAAATTTAATCAAAGATATTTGAATCTTTTTCAAATTTATTTTATTGTAAAATATATTCTACGGTATTTTGACTCTACAGTATACATGCGTTCATTATTTATAACAAGAAAGAATTTAAAAAAATATTAAGTACCTTCTTCAAAAGAAAAATTCTTTCTTTAGAATTGAAATAAATATATGCAGAGATTTCGATCTTATATTTAGAATAGAACGTATTTTTGTTTTTCATATTGCGGCACACAGATAGAGTAATTCAGAATCCCATTAAGAATAAAGAAAGATATCGATAAAGAACTCGTTTAATATTCAAAGATCATTAGACGTCTGTTTATGTTAATTCTTAATAATAATAGACCAGAGACTGGAGGCTGCCTGGAATAACAAAGCTACAGAGGATTAATGTATTATTTATTTCCGAACGGATTTCGCGTCCAACTCGGATAACTCATGGTCTGTCTGTCTGAATGTCCTCGTCCCGGCGAATCAATAATAAATTGCTCTATTCTATTTAGACTTAATGTTTGATTCATCGCTGGGAAATGTTTTTTTTTTTCGTCATTATTTATTTATTTATTTCACAAATCTAGACTATAAATTTAATCTTATATTAACAAAAAAAAAAAATAATGTGTATGATCTAAAACTCTCCCCCTTCCTCTACTTATTTATTTTTATTTTTTATCTTCCCATCCTATTTATAAAAATATAATAATTTTAACAAAAAATTATTTTAGACAGATGTAAAAACAATTTTACTTTCTCTTACCCTATATATTAAATATATAGAGAGAGAAAGTAAAAATTCGATGTCGAGATTTTGATGGATATACAGGACCTACGTGTTCTAAGGTCCCCTGAGTCCAAAAAAGTGGGTCCCGCAAATTGGTCGGTCTGTCATTTTATAATGATTTTTAGCATAAAGGAATTGAGCTACCGGATTGAAATTTTATATTTAAGTTAGGTACCCAACCGGACAACAAAAATAAGCTTTTGAACAAAATCGGCCAAAAAGTATCTATTAGTCCTTTACTGATGTACTTTTTCAGTTTTTTTTTCCATTTTCTCAAATTAAAATTCAAAAATAAGTTATTTTTTACATGCTCTTTAAAATATATATTCTCATTTTGCCCCTGAAATCTTTTGAAGCACACTTTACTCTTGCACTTCATATGAAAGATTTCAGATTTTTCAAATTCATTTTCCGGCTCTTCCTTCCATAGAGCCAATGTTGAATCCCTAAGGAGGTCTTCGGTCCCTTTGGATCTTTTTACACATTTAAAAAAAATATTTCCAATTCTTAAGAAATTTTGTATTTTCTTATTCAATAGTTCGGAAAATGGAGTGTTAAATAGAAACTTTTTAAAATATTAGCTGATGACAGGGGCGGATTAGAAGGGGGGGGGGGCGATCGCCCCCTCCCCCCCCGAGAAGAAATTCACAATGTTATAAAAACTAGTAATCTAAAGAAATTATAGCTAAATATTTTTCGAGATCTATATAAAATAAAGTTATTTTCACCGTACTTTGATACACATCTGGTTAGAGTTTTCATAATTCTCTGCAATATTTTTCAATAATTCCAATTCGTTTTTATCCCGAAAGAAGGTTGAAGATCCTAAACGAAGGCCTCTGCATTCAGAATCGGCTACTCATCCGAAACAGCCGAACATGATAAATGTTAAGTTCCATTTCTAATGAACTGTGTTGCTGTTAAAAATGCAAGTCAAGGCTACAATCGCATCTGCTTTTGTGCGTCTGAAGAGAGGAGAGAGAGAGAGAGAGAGAGAGAGTGTGCTCTTGGACCGCGTGCAAGCTAGCTGAGCTTAGAAAAGAACACATTTTCCAATATCAGGTAGAAAAAAAAATGAATGCAACGACAACCTCTGATCAACTGATTAACAATTTATAAATAAACTCTCGAGTTTTTTTTAATGGAAAAAAGGGTGTTAAAAATCTTATTAATTCAAAGGTAAAGTTTAGGTTTATGACTCATAATATGATAATTATTATATTTTAAAACCGGTCTTATGCTAGAAAAAGATTTCTTTTTTCCTTTTTAATATGTAAATTTTGTTTTTATAAATATATTTTTTTTAAACAAATTTAAAATATCCCATAAATATTAATTCAAAATTCTGATTATTTATTTAAGTACAGGTACATGTTTTCCTACTAAAATTTTTTTTCATATTTATCATTTTAAAATGTTTATCTGTATTATCAAAACAAACGAAATCCATCATATTCTTTGAGATGATTTGGTTCCTGGAAGCAGGCAAACAAACTTTGATGATTTTTTTAACTGGTCGGTAGACCAATTAAATATCTTTAGAAATTAATAAAAGGGAATAAAAATATTTATTTAATGTAAACAAGTACGCCCTGGATTAGAATTTTGGAACCCACCACAATAGCCCTCAGGCAACTAACTCCTCGAGGAGAGGGAGTTACTGTGGCATACCCAGGGCTGGGTACTAAAGACAAAAGGGATAATTACCCCTTCTCCTCACCCCCCGAGATTTGAGAAAAATACTTTTTTTTGGGAATAAAATTATATTTTAAATATAAAACTTTAAAATTGCATACTTACAAATTTGATTTGTATATAGGGGTCGTCCACAGAATACGTAACGCGTTAGGAGGGGGTAGGGGTCTCGACAATCATGATTTTCGCAAGAGGGAAAAATTAAAATTTTACTAAAAAAAAAAAGGTAAAATGATATGAATTTTGTATAGAAAATTTTATGTGATATTATCGGGGGCGGGGTAGTTCAATGATGTGACATAATATTTGTAGGGGGGTTTGTTTGTACGTGAATGTCACAGGGAGCCCCTTTAAGTCGTGAAAATAAGCTTTTAAACAAAATCGGCCAAAGAATACTAGTACTTTACTGATGTACTTTTTCAGTTTTTTTCGATTTTCTTAAAATTTGCTGGGGGACTAGAATATCGTCAAAAAAGGCGTGACGTAATATGTGAACGATCCCATATATTCTGGTAAACAAGTACAGAAATCACCTTTAAATTGTGCGATCACTCACACCAAATTCCCCCTCCCCGAGAAGCTTCTCTGGATCCGCTCTTGACAGGGAGTCCCTCCTCAAACTACCAAATCATCTCTAGCATAGAAGAGATTGAATAAAAGTAAACGCTACACAGGATTAGTTCCTTCACTTCACAGGATTAGTTCATTAGCTAAAAATATGAACGCAGACAGAGAAGATATAGAGATAGGGAATAATCTAACTTCAAGGGGTTCCGGTCTTTTTTGAAATGAACAAAGGTCAAGCCCTCGGGCTTGGTCTAGTGGCTACCGCGCTTTTCTTCTAAATATCGTCAAAAAAGTGTCGCGGGTCCGGATGTGAATGTGTGTGTGAGTGTGAATGAGAAAAAAAAACACAAAGGTCAATACCAACAATGTTGAAAAAAATTTTCTTTGTTTGGATTTGATCCTACTAATCCGATTTTTTTTAATTAATTTTTTTGCTATTTAATATTCCTTTATAATTATTGATAATTGGGTAGTCTGGCCAAATCTAAGTTGAAGGCTAAAACTAAATTATGGTGTAGTCATGCATTTATTTTTTTGATTTAAATAAGGACATAAAAATTATAAATTATTTCACTACTATTACTCTAAATTAAAAAAAAAAAATCACCATGAGAAAATATGCACAAGATTCATTTCCGTTCTAATCTGTAAATCTGAAATAAACGGTAAATGAAAAAATAAGAATAGAAGGATTTAGAAGTGTAAAAAAAAAAATAAAATAAAATAAAAATAGAAGCAGCAGTGGTTCGATTCGCATTTGCAATTCGCAGTGAATCGCCAACTGACATTTGACGGCCCCCGTAACGGATCCGTTACGTCCTCTCGTGACAAACGCTCGGATGCTCTCTGATAGATAGATACAGGCAGCTGCATCGGCTGCATTTCCAATGTGGCTACTTTTTTGTCTTTAGTATATTATATATACTCAACTCGATCTATTGCTTTTTTTTTACAGTCAATTAGAAACCATGTTTCTCGTTAAGATATTTATTAAATAAATGCGAAACGTTTCGGTTGATTTTATTCTTGTATACTATCTAATGAAAAAAAGATTTATTTATTGGATGTTATTTGTCTTTTTATATAAAAAAAAATCTGGTGTGACAAGCACAGATCAGAACTTTCGATTACCGAAGATAAGAGAAAGTGGTGTGCTGTATACGACATATATTTAGTTTCCGCCGATATATTTGAATTCAAGATGTAAAATTTATTAGTATGGGAAAATATTTATATTTTGTTACCATGGCAAACATTTCACCTATCTTCTCTATGAAGTACACGAGTAAAGTGGCCTTCAGAAGATTTCAATGACAAAATGAGAATATACATTTTAAAGAGCATCTAAAAAATAATTGATTTTTGAATTTTAATCAAAATAGTTTTAATTTTGAGAAAATCGAAAAAAGTGAAAAAGTACTTCAGTAAGTACTAGTACTTTTTGGTCGATTTTGACGAAAAGCTTATTTTCACGCCCCCGGGAGGTGTCAAACTTATATATAAAATTTTAACCTCCTAGCTCAATTTCTTTATGCTTTAAATTGAACCTAGACACACACACAGGCACACAGACAGACCATGTCCCAAAAAAAACTTTTTTGGATTCAGGGGACCTCAAAACGTGTAACCTATATCCATTAAAATCTCAACATTGAATTTTTGACATGAATCCAATACTTTCTCTATATATGTATGTATATTAACATATAGGTAAGAGAAAGTAATAAAATTTAGTATATTATTGAAGTGGATTACAATAGATAGTCAGTCAGCAGAATTCAAAAAAAAAAATTATATTATTATATTTGGTCGACGTTTCGGAAACGCCTCCAATTTTCAGGACTATATACTTTGACAAATGTTTCTGTCTGTATGTCTGTGAACAAAATATCTCAAGAACGAAAAGAGCTAGGAGGGTGAAATTTTATATTTAAGTTAGCCACCCCCTGGCACGTGGCACGAAGCTTTTGAACAGAATCTGCCAAAAAGTACTAGTAGTTTACTGATGTACTTATTCAGTTTTTTTTCGATTTTCTCAAAATTCGCTCTAACGATTTTGATTAAAATTCAAAAATCAATTATTTTTAAGATGCGTATTTTCTCATTTTGCCCTCAAAATTGTTTGAAGCACACTTTACTCTTGTACTTCATAGGAAAGATAGAAGAAATGGTTGCCATGGTAACAAAATATATTTTCCTATCTATATAAATTTTACATTTTGAATTCTAATATATCTGTGGAAACTTTATCAAAGGTAAGAGAAAGTTGTGCTCTGCGACCAGTCACACCAAACTTTTTTTTATCTTTTCATCAATTTCACCACTTCGCGTTTTTTGTATTAATTAGCCATACCAGATGCAGAACTAGTACTCTCATTATTTAAATTATCTAGAAATATTGTATTTTTTTGATAAATGATACTTTTTGTTCCGGTTCATAAAAAAAATCGCACGTACCACAATTAATAAAGGTATCTTTGCGATTAAAAAAAAAAAAAACTTTGTTTTTTATTTATTATTTTTTTTCTTCTTGAGAGAGACAAATGCCGACTTCTTCCGGCTGTGGGCCTGTCATCGAGTTGCGTTGCGGTCATCTTTTCTTCTTTTAGTTCTTGTTCTTGTTCTTCTTGTCCTTGCCAAGGTGAACAGACCGGAAACCCCAGCGGCCTTCGCATCTCTCGCCCAACATGGCGAGTAGCTTGAGCTTTAATCGGCCAAATGGAAGAAGAAAAAAAAAGGGGGAATATGAACCCTTCTTAGAAGGAGAAAATCAAATTTCTTCCCCTTTGCATTTGAGTAAAAAAAATTTGCTTATGATATTGCAATCTATAGGAATTATTTATTAAATTGCACCTTGTTTTTATTTTTTGTTGCAATTCCTTATCTACATATTACTTAAAATTACCATTTCTTAGTATAAGTCAGATAATTTTTTGATTACATCAACTCTCGTCTCTATCTTTGATTAATCTTAACAGAAGAAAAAAAAATTTCAATATTGGATTTCCAAGAAATATACCTGCTATTGTCTGTTTAAGACACAATTAACTCAAAAATGCACTGGCAAATTCAAATTTTAAATAGCTACATAAAATTTAAATGAAAAAAATAATGGCAATTGGTTGACTCGAAATTTCATAAAAATTTAAATTTATTTTCATAAAGAAAATAATAAAGACGGATTTTTAATCTCGAAATATCATTAAAAATGTGGTGTGACAAACACGGCACGCAACTTTCTTTTACCTTTGGTAAGTGACAAGCACAGAACACAACTTTCTCTTACCAAAGGTAATGGAAAATTATAAACATGGGAAAATAATTATATTTTGTTAATCATGGTTAATCATCTTTCCTATGAAGTTCAAGAGTAAAGTGGTCTTTAAACAATTTTGAGAGCAAAATGAGAATATACATTTTAAAGAGCATCTAAAAAATAATTTATTTTTGAATTTTAATTAAAATCTTTAAAGCGAATTTTGAGAAAATAAAAAAAAAAACTGAAAAAGTACTTTAGTAAAGTACTGGTACTTTTTGGCCGATTTTGTTTAAAAGCTTATTTTCACGCTTCAGGGGGGTGCCTAACTTAAATATAAAATTTCAACCTCGAAACTTACACACACACAGAAAGACAGACAGACCATGTTTCGAAAACCACTTTTTTCGATTCAGGGGACTTCAAAACGTGTATATCCATTAAAATCTCGACATCGATTTTTTGACATGAATCCAATACTTCCTCTCTCATATATTAACATATATAGAGGTAAGAGAAAGTAAAATTTTTAGAATATCAGATAGTTGAAGAAAAAATATCAAAATAATTTATTCAATAGCGACGTTTCGGTGTTATGTTATGACCATCGTCAGTCAATATAATCTTTATTTGTTATGGCAAATATTTTCCAAAGTGAAATGATTTCCGTAACCCTTTAAAGAACTTGACCGAAATCTTTTATATATTTTTGTAATCCAGGCTAATTATATCTCTCTGCCTTTAGAATAAAGTGAAAGATGATCTTATAATCTCAAAATTACTTATTTATTATCGATTATACTTTTGTTTCAATTTAGAAAAATATACAAACATTTATTTATTTATTTATTTCAAAGAAACTCTTCATGGTTTCATTTGAGAAATTGCATGCTTCAGCGTTACGCTTTGAATTATATGAAACGAAATAATTATGTCTTAATAAAGACATAATTTATGGTTTTTCAATTGAGCAATAACAAGGCGAATTAAGTTTTATATCAAGAGAGCTCTATGATTTTCCAAGTTCTTCATTTCATGTATGTTACAAATTGTAACAGTTGACTGGGCCTCGAATAAAAAAAAAAAAAAAAACGAATGGCATTCAACCGGAACTACTTTCTTGACGCTCACGGGAACAATTAGTCACTTTTTAGATTACATTTTTCACTGAGTGAGCAAAAGATCTTCAGGTTAAATTCGAACACAAAGCAGATGCTCGGTTTGTTTTTGGATTTCTAAACAAATCAAACGATACTGTTTATTTGGTTACCAAATGTGCCTGGATCCCATATAACGTATTTAAAAAGAATTTGTCTGTCGTTAAAGTTTATATTGCCGAAAAACTAAAAAAAATTACTATTGAATTAAAGATAAAATAAATTAAATGAATTAATCACATATATAACAACAAAAGCCTCATAGTTCCCAGGAGTCGAACCCAAGATATCTAGCCTTTTCGGGGCATCAGTGTGCTACCAGGCCACTCCAGCCCACCAACAAATAAACATACAAATTTGTTAAATATATCTATGACCAGCTCTCGGGCTTGGCGTAGAGGTTAGCGTGCTAACCTCGTATACCAAACGTCGCGGGTTCGGACCCCAGGCAGTCTGATAATTTTATTTAAGCCATTTGGATACCAAATGCCTAGATCCCAAATAAATATATATTATATAAATACGAGTATCGTTTAAAGTCTTAAATGGCCTAAGTTGCCGAAAAGACTGTATGTATGTGTGTTTGAATGTAAGTGTGAATGAGAAAAAAAGTGAGTGTTTAAAAAAAAAAATATATATATGACTAGTCAAGTCCGAATCGAGGTTTTCAGTTAATATTAATACTATTAGTAAAATAAAATCTTTTATTTTTAAAAACATAACTCCAAATCAGGTATATTCCCTAAGCAAAACTGTTAATTTTTAACATCTGAAATCAGGGTTAATTCATTTTAACTTATATAGGTACTGTAAGCAAAAGCTTTAATGCCAAAGCGTTAACATTTAGTCAATGGTGTTAAAGGGATGCTTTTAATATTTTAACGCCGTATTTAATGCATCAAAATGGCCTCTTTAACCAAAAAGTAAGGTTATGATTTTGACGGCTTTGAGATAAAAGCAACGTTAACGTTGCTGTTAAAACTGGTTTAGAGAATAGCATTTTTCAATGCTGATGTTATTACTTTACTGTTTAACACCAATTAGTCTTAAAAAATTCAAAGAAGTTGCAAAACCTTTCTTGTTAATCATATACTACTTCAGTTCAAATTAACTAGCTATCCCTGGGATAAGCTCGGGGTTCGAGTATTTTCACATCTAGTTAAGCTAATCATTTGATTAAATAACAGTTTAGATTCTTAGTTAACAATAAGCCCCAAATTTCGGTATAAGGGGTGAAATTAGGAACACAACCTCTCTTCATGAATTTTTTTGTAAATTATTTTCTTAAAAAACTAATTCGTTTTAATTATTTTCATTTATTTTAATTAATTTTAAATTTTATTAATTTTTTAATACCTTTAATAAGTTGCTAATGCTAACTTCAGAAAACTTTCCTTATACCTGAGATAGCTAGAAGTGAAACAGTTGGGCCTTAGATGCTAACTCTAAAACCTTCAAGTTAGCTGTGATTAAAAAGTTTTACAATATCTAAATTTTGAAAAATATTTTCTTTTCAAATAATTATTATTTATTTTTGTGTTGTTTCAGTCGTTGTGAGGCTGATAGTTCTTCTGGCGGTTCTGGTACATTGGGGCGGTGGTTGCGTGAGTTGCGTTCTGCACCACGACAGGCGCAGACCACACCCCCCGTTACAGTACCCACCGCTGCGCATAATCAAGCGCAAACGCAAAGTCACCCCGAACGTTTGGACCGTGCCAATCCGATTTATCATAGCGAGGGAAAAGGACTGCGCAAACGCAAGGATCGTGATCGACGTCGCCACTCCTTCAATGAACAGCAACCTGATCCGGCGCAATCGCCACGACAAGCCACCAGGTCGGACCTCATTACTATCATATCTATATTATAAAATACTAATGCGTATAATAATATGATAAACAGTTAAGCAACCTTTCTTTTCTTATAGACATTTTTAAACACTTTTATTTTAATTGCTTTGAAGATATATTTTCTTTGGCTGGAGACTGTATATTATAAGGTTTCATTTGTTGTGATATTATAAACATTTAGATTACACTGAATAATTCTAGATAGCAAGTATGCTTTGTTTCAATACAAGATGATGTTACTGCAAATCTCTCGATTAGAATGGATTGAATGATTCTAATGGAGAGATTTGCTGTAACATCATCTTGTATTGAAACAAAGCACACTTGATATCTAGAATTATACATTGTAATCTAAATGTTTATAATATCACAACAATGAAATCTTATTGTTACAATTGACACCTGCTCAGTCCTGAGGGAGGGAAACGTCGACGAGCAGATTGAAATAAAATTGTGTTTTATTTCTAATCCTGGCTGCCTACCCAGCATCAATAATTAATTGCTTTGTTTGTAATTCAAATGACAACACATTCTAGAAAATGACAAAAATCGACCTGCTTAGTATTTTATTCCAAGGTCAATTACAACACTAAAGATGGTCCATGCCTTGATCGAAAAGTCTGTCTAGGAAGAATAAAATAAATAAAAAAATTACCAGCTGCTACCATGTTAGCTACATTCTTCTTTAAATAGTGATTATTATTATTATAAATATTCTACAATTTAATACAAAAATTATTTTTCCATTTTTAGTAGGCCTACATTAAAATTCGGACTAAGCCCAGCGAGCATCTTTGCCCACAATTATGTTTATTTGTTGCCTCCTTATGGTCCGATGTTTACTAAAAGCTTTTCAGTTTTTGGCCTTTACTTCTAGTTTATGTATGCAAAATTTCAAAACAAATAAAAGATATCTGCTAAATTGGAATGCTTCAATAAAACTTTAAGATTAAGACGTTTCGACCTGAATTTATTTAGCCAACTTCAGTTTTTGGAAATTATACATATATTGCAAAGCCCAAATTTGTCAATAATAAAATTATTTGCTTCATACAAAATTATATCGTTCCTGCGCCTAAGATCAGAGATAGATATATCTCTGTATGAAGCAAATAAATTATATTATTGACATTTCTTGGTCACACATGTGCACTTGTATTATGTGTATAATTCCCAATGAAGATGGCCGAATAAATTCAGGCCGAAACGTCCTAATTTGGTAGTTTTATTGAACCTAGAGCCTTCTAATTTGGCTGATATCTCCACCCCTCCATTATAATCACGCCACAGTCACAACTTTAATCAATAAATAAATAGTTTTTTGAGTCTTCGATGACCAAAAAAAATGACCACAGACATACACTAAACATTTTTCCAAAACTACTTAAATGGATTCAGGGGACCTCAAAACGCATTTTGGCAGCTTCAGTTCAATTTCGATTTTTTTTTTACAATTACATTTTTTTCCATTAAATTTATTTTTATGAATGATACACTATTTGGTTGTTCACACTATTTCATCTTTCGAATTATTAATTAAAATAGCTATTTCCTTTATTAACAACAAAAACTTGTTTAAGAAATTTCAAAGTTCCTTAAAAAAAAAAAAAAGTAATACGATAAACTAGATAATTTTATTATTATTTCCAAGCTTCATAGCTATTTAAATTTTTTTTTTTTTACAAAAAAATAACCGACTTCCTAAAAATTTGTTCATGAGTCCAATTAACAAGATCAGGTCGGAATGTAATTAACGTTAATTGATTACAATAGGAGAGTAGTAAAAGATTTGATTTCCGTTTAATTAACGTTAACTTGTACTGTCTGGCTTCTGAAACTCACTTTTTCATGTCAGAGGAATTTTGAATGAGAGAAGATAAAAATCTTGTTTTGGTAATTTTTATTTAAAAAAAAATTAAATATTGAATGCATAAATTGAAATTAATACGATTTTGAGTTCATAATATTAAAATATTACGACAAATTCATAATTATTTTTGCTCCGAGAGAAAACATTAGCTTCTCGTGCTTAGAATCCTGGGTTCGCTTCCCGTCCCAACCGAGAAAATTTTTTTTTACTTGTATTGGCCTCCAATCATTGGGAGAATAGGAATTGGATCTTGGGTTAGATGTCAAAAAAGACTTTAAATCCCCCCACCCTTCCTCCTCCCCGAGACCAAGAGACTTGAGATATAGACTAATGTCAATATTGATAGGGCGCGGATTCGAATCCCAGGCAGTCAATATTTATTTATATTTCATTTGGATACCAAATGGTATAAATAAATGTGCCTGTACCCCAATAATTTTTAAAAAATGTGTATTGTTAAAGTCCATATTTTAAAACAAAAAAAAATTATTGTACAATTTAAAAAATATCCTCGATAGAACTATTTTTTTTATATTCATTGATAACTTTATTATATACTATATCTTTCTGATTTCGTACCAAAAGATAATTTACTAGCTGCCCCGCTCGTTTGATTTTAGCCAGTAAGATTTCACCCATCATTTTCTTTTCTTTCTTTTTCTTAATCTTTAAAAGGTTCTTTTTGAATATGAATTATTTCAATCTAATTCGTAGACTTGAATATATACATTTCCTATGGAAGAAAACAATAACTTCTTTTTTTTTATTCTGCCTGTTAGCCATAAGCCATCCGTCCAGTTTTAACTTTGTACAAAATACAAAAACATTAATACAAATAACACTAATATAACTAAACACATATAATATTGATATTGATATTGCATATGGCCTTAATTGCTGAAAAATACATATTTTTATTCTGATGTCATTTAGATTCACACTGAAATAATGGGAGAGATTAAAAAATAAAAATTCGCTTTTTATTACTGTTTATTTGGTTGCCTAAACATCAGGCGAAATTTATTCTCCAAATAATGGTTTCAGAATAAAAATAGAAAGACTAGATAATAATTCAATTCATATTGAGAGGAAAGAAGGCATCAAAAAGCAAACAGCAATTTTTTTTTTTTTTTGTTATTTTAATAATAAATTTATTCATAGAGAGAATTGAAGTATTAAAATAAAGATTAAGGACTTCTTGCCTTTCATGCATTTAAATATGGAAATTATGATATCAAATTATAAAATGATGATTCAATTCTAATTCAAGCAATTTGATTTTTTTTTTTTTTATAAATCAACTAACTATAAAGCCATTTCGCTAACAATATAATTAAAAAAGAAAACTTGTTCTAGGTTCAAGAAAAGAGGCGAGTCGTCAGGTTTTGATATAAAATTAAAAAAATTTTATTTAAGAATTTTAAGGAATGTCCGACTTGACTTTCTTTGGAAAAAAGTAACATTTTAAGAGAAGTCTTCTCGTTTTTAGTATCTAAATTTTTTTTTTTTTTATTTAATTAATAAAATTTTTAAAATTTTAATAAGGATAATCAATAAAACTTTAATTATCTTCTTGTTTCTTTGCTAGAAGATTTTTGGAATTGAAAAATAAAATTTGAAACGAAAGCCGGTTATTTTATATGTAGATAGCTAATTAAGTATGAAGAGATTAAATTTATAATATTAATATTATTTTTCTGTCGAAAGAGAAAAAGGGCTCCTACCTCTCCCCTGGAACCACTAGTGTTTGTATCACTGTTTTCTTTTATTTCGTGACTGAGTTGTGACTTTTTGTGTAATTATATATAGATGGACTATATATTATTACTACTATATTATAATACTCTGAGGATGACACCTACTTGGATAGAAAAGCCAGCAAAATGTTAGATCTAAATAAAAAATCTGGTGTGACTAGTCCCACGGTCTCTTACCTTCGGTAAATGAAAGTTGTGTTCTGTGCTTGTCACACCGGCATTTTTGTTAATAATTTCTTCTTATTTTTACATTCTTTTACCTCTATATGTATGTTAATATAGAGAGAGAGAAAGTATTGGATTCATGTCAAAAATTCGATGTAGAGATTTTGATGGATATACACGTTTTGAGGTCTCCTGAATCCAAAAAAGTGGTTTTCGCGACATGGTCTGTCTGTTCTGGGTCCGTGTGTGTGTTCAATTTTAAGCATGAAGGAATTGAGCTAGGAGATTGAAATTTTATATTTAAGTTAAACTCCCTCTGGGAGCGTGAAAATAAGCTTTTAATCAAAATCAGCCAATAAAATTTTTTTTATTAGAATTTTTAATTATAGACCACATTTTTGTATTAAATATTTATTAAAAATATATAAATACTGTACAACGTAAAAATTCTCCTAATTCTTCTAATCTAGGTACTCATAAATTCTCCTAAACCTAAAAATGCTCCTAATAATAATATTTCAAACCACAAAAGCTTTAATAAAGACATACGTGATAAATATAACCTAAAAAGTTTTTTAAATTTTATATCAAAATCTGACGACTCGCCTCTTTTCTTGATCCTAGAACAAGTTTTCTTTTTTATTTATATTGTTAGCGAAATGTACTTTACTTATGTACTTATTCAGTTTTTTTCGATTTTCTCAAAATTCGCTCTAACGATTTTGATTAAAATTCAATTATTTTTTAGATGCTCTTTAAAATGTATATTCTCATTTTGCCTTCAAAATTGTTTGAAGCACACTTTACTCTTGTACTTCAAAGGAGAGTAAAATCAGAATATATACAATATTTTAAAGAGCATCTATAAAATAAGTAATTTATGAATTTCAATCAAAATCGTTAGAAAAAATTTTGAGAAAATAGAAAAAAAAACTGAAAAGGTGCTTCAGGAAAGACTTTTCACAGATTTTAATCAAAAGCTCCTGGTAGGTGCCAGGAGTAGGCCATCTAAATTTTAAATAAATTATTATAAATATTAAATTTCAACCTCATAGCTCTATTCCTTTTGAGAAATCTTGTTTCAGAGAAAGACCATTTGCATGAACCACTTTTTGGACCTGAGGACTTCAAAACGTGTATATCAAAATCTCTATCAGTAATAAATATATTATATATAATGACCATAATAATTGATAGCCCATTCGATTAAAAAAATTTCGACATCGAATTTTTGACATGAATCGCAATACTTTCTCTATATATATTTCATATATAGGGTAAGAGAAAGTAAAAATTTCATTACTCAGGGGACCAAACCACAGAATCTTAGATCATGAACCCCTGAGCCAAGGGTCAGGGGCTATCCGAAAATCTTATCAAAAAAAATAATAAATTTTTGTTTGTTTGAATTTATATACATATAATTATTAATAAAATGGAGGCCATTTAATCGATATTTGAAAAAATTGAAAAGCAATTGACTGACCTTCTAAATGAAATTCAATTTTAAAACAAAAATTCTCCACTTTCAAGATCCTTTAAAATTATGACCATTCTTATGCATTTCGGGGAATAGCTATGTCCTTGAATTTAAATTATTTGTGGTTTGTTTTTGAGGGTTCTTTTTTTTTCTTTAAGTCTTTTCAATAGGTTTTTTTTTTTTTTTTTTTTTTGTTAAATTATTAGACGACAATAAATAAAGCAAGTCTTTGTGCTGATCAGCACGACTCTTAGCTGTCTCTGGCTGACTTCCTGATCATGGCTCTTTTCTCAGAAGCTGCAAGGTTATCCCATCTTGATTATTATAGTCCAACTTCGTCTCCTATTTCAGACGACGAAATATCTATCAATTTCATAAATTATTTGTTTATCAACACCTTATAACAATTGTCCTTCGCGAGAGATTAAATTCAAATTTTTTCAAAAGGTCAAAATGATTATTTTCTATTTTATTGCTTATCCAAGATGAGTTTTGTTGTACAAAAAAAAAATATTTAGATATCTAATATAATAAATTTATATATTAAACGAGTGTTTAGCAATTTATTTTGCTCATAGATAATCTTGAAAAAAAAAATTAAATTTTTTTTTGTTGTCTCTTATATTCACATGCTATATACTCGTAAGAATTCTTTGGAAATGATGCTGCTTAGCTGTATTCTTATTTTACACAAGCTTTTTTTTTAAATAACGACATAATGACGGCTTTCTTCATTTAACTTTCAAATTGAATCACAAATTTTATTTTTGCTCAAATTGTGACTTTAATTAATTGAAAATTTTAGATAGGCCTATATAAAGAATCAATTTTGCAAAACTTATGTCTTTTATTAAATAATAAAGAGAGATGCTACTTCTTTTATCCTTGGCTATTTCCCCACTGCGGGATCGGCAAATAGAAGTTTATTTTATTTAAAGAAATACAATAGCCTTCGGGCTTGGTGTACTGGCTAGCGTGCTGGCCTTCTATACAAAGGGTCGTGGGTTCGGATCCCAGGCAGTCCGATGATTTTATAATTTACTAGTCGCAAGC
Source organism: Euborellia annulipes (assembly GCA_023213315.1). NCBI lineage: Eukaryota > Metazoa > Arthropoda > Insecta > Dermaptera > Anisolabididae > Euborellia > Euborellia annulipes. The sequence continues at coordinate 34,397 of JAKCPI010010887.1, forward strand.
CCGCCTTCGGCGGGCTTTCCGCTAGCCAGGGGGCTACGCCCCTGGACCCTTGCTCGCCTTCGGCGAGCAAGTTTATTCCCAATTCGGGATATTTCTTGTTGCAATGCAAGTGTTAAGATGTTAAGGAAGGATCTTATATTCAAGCGAGGCGAGGTTACCGACTGGGCACAGCACAAAAGGGTCTGTTTATGATTGTTTAAAGGGTCAGTCACCTGCGTCTTCTCTTCGTTTTTCAACTGCTGCGTAGCCCCGCCCCCAGCCCATAGTCAGGTAGGAAGCTGGTTCACGGAGCATCTACCTGCCTCTCAAATTTCTAGCAAACTTGTTGATTTTGTGTTCCCATATTGAAGAAATTTGATTATAATTAATTTTCCAAAACATTTAAAAGATTCAAATTATTACTACGTTACTCCCTGTCCCTTGTACTATATGTGTACTTAATTTCAAATGGATTCATTGAAAATTGTGGATTTCTATAGAACATATACATACATATTTACATACATACATACATTTTTCCCATTTCATTTTTTATATATAGATTAAGCTATTTGGATACCAAAATTGGGGGAATTGAAGTTTTTTTTTTTTTTAATTTTATTTTGTCTTTTTAGGCATCGAAGGCCATTTAGACCCAGTCTCTTTTTATTTCAATTGGATTGGTAGCCATTTATTTATATGTGACCGTCCACATGAAAAGTTACCAAATCTTCACTGGGCTAAATTTTCAGCAGAGGCGGTTTACTAAAAAAGTTCAAAATAATCGATATTTTTTTATTACTGATTCCGATTCTCTAGTTCTTCATCTATTTCATCAGAATCGATGTATTTTATATCAGAGAATTGGGAAAAACAAGACAAAGATGAGAGAAGAGAAAAGGGACCAAACAAACATAAAACTCATTTTTTTCCTCAAAACTAAGTTTTTCATAACCAAAATTTTAAGTTCCTTTTCATGTGGACGGTCACATATATTTTATTCAAATCCACAGCGACGTTTTGGTCGTTCATGAAGATGGTCGCATAGGCGACCGAAACGTCGCTGTGCGTTTGTATAAAATAAAGAAAAAACATAGTTGTTTATATTATCCTACAAAATTATTAGAAATTTTGTACTTTTTGGTTTTGTCTTTGTAAGAATTTTTTACAATTAGAATAATAATAAATAGAAAATTTTTTAACCATAATTTACTAATAATATAAACTTTTACTATGCCACGAGGGAGAAATATTATAAAATAACAGGGTCACGAAAAAAAATTCGGGGAACGTTTAGGTTAAATAATATTTGATTCCATTTTTTACTTTTTTCCTAAAAGAAAGCCAGGATTCCTTGTCATGAATTGTGGTTGCGTTCTGGCTGTTGCAGGCGTTCTAGTAAATCGAGGCTTTTCCGCCTTCATTTAGAATCGTTTATTTACCGGTATCGTTAATTACTTTCTTTGTACATTCATATATATATTTCTCTTTTGAAAATAAATAGATACAAGTTTGAGATATAAATAATATAGGCATTTGAATAGTTAATTTCCTTTCGATTGTTATGTAGTTTAATCCCAAATTTCAAGCTTAATTTGGATTAAATTTTTTTTTCTTTCCAATCGATTACTCTAAATCTTGATATGAGATAATAATAAGAGAGGCAAGGATAACAAACTTTTTTTAAAATAAATCAGGAAGTGAAATAATAATTATGTACTTATTTTAAACAAACAATTGAGGGTTCCAAGGAAATTCACCATTTCTGGTAATTTTAAAATTGAAATTTTGTATATTTTATCTATCTCGTTTAAATAACAATAATCTTTACATTTGACCTGGAGCTATTTTTTTTTTTTACTAGAGCTATAATTGAGCGTTTATTTAAATGTTTTTTCAAATGGCCCAAATTATATCCTTTCTTTTATGGCGTTAAAAATAAATAAATCATTGACCAATTGAAACAAGACAATAAAATTTGTAAATTGAAAGTGAAAATTAATATCATTTATCATCTATTTAACCTTTTGTATTTGTATTTCAACAAAATGTTAAATTGTTTAAATGGGAATTGTATATTGGGTATTTATTTCCCATTAACCTAGAAAAAAGTGACGAGATACTTTGTAGGGAAAGTGGTGTGTTTTCCGTGAAACATTATTTATAGTTAAAATTATTTAGTATATGTGAGGTTTCACTAAGTTATAAATGAAAGAAATATTGAATTTCTAACTCGATATATTTCGGGCTATTAACCCATCTTCAGGAGTAAATGTGACTGAGCGAATAAAAGAGAATAGATGCTACCAGGCAGGCTTAGATAGGAACGGGGGAAGGAGGACCTAAGTTTGCCTGGTAGCATCTATTCTCTTTTATTCGTTCATTCACATGCACTCCTGAAGATGGGTTAATAGCCCGAAATATATCGAGTTAGAAATTCAATATTTCGTTCATTTATAACTTAGTGAAACCTCACATATACTAAATAATTTTACCTGACGAGATACTATTTGCCTCTTCTATCTTCTTTTTGGAATGCGAGATATTATTATAACTACTACTATTTTCTTAATATTCGCCCCTTCGCTAATCCTGATGATAGTAGTTGATTGAGTTACTGCTATTTGGCTAATGTTTTTTTTTTTTTTATAAATGATAAACAGAAATGTTTCCTCCAATCCTTGTCTATTTCCCCTCTGCGGGATCGGCAAATAGAAGTTTATTTTATTTAAAGAAATACAATGGGCTTGGTGTACAGGCTAGCGTGCTGGCCTTCTATACCAAGGTTTTCAAAAGAACCAAATTTTTTTTTTATTTCAATTTATTTTTATATCCTTATTCAATTATTGACTGTTTTAAAAATATTTGAACCTATGCTATTTTCAATAAAAAGAAAAAAAAAGAAAAAACTTTGACTCAATTCTGCAAAAAAAAAAATTGATGTTAAACATTTCAAAATTATACGAGTTAAAAATTATGGGCCGAATTATTTAATAAAAAAAGAAAAGAATTTTCCAATCAGACAGAATAAATAAATTATTTTCCTGATGTCCCTGAAAGAATATTAACTTATTCATTTTTTTATTAAGGTCAAATATTAATATATTTATTTATTAATACACAAATGCAGAAAGGTCGCATAGGGCATTCAGAGATATAATGATTGAAAGGGCTTTTGAATCCGACCAAGAGCTTTATCAAAATAAAATAAAAAAAAAAAAAATAAAAAATTCCTAATTCCTCGACTTTCACGTTGGACCGAGGTCGCCATCTTTTCTGGACATATTTCCCCTTCGATTAAGGCCATCGAGAAAAGAAATTTTCGATAAAAGGAAGAAAAAAAAACTTGTTGGAATCTAAGAGTTATATTAAAAAAAAATAAAAATTGAATTATTTCTTTAATTAAATGAGTGTTCATTTCCGTAGTCAATTGCAAGGAAAGACGAAAAAGATCTGGTGTGACTGTTCGCACTGGTACCCTTTGGCAAGAGAAAATTGTGTTTTGTGCTTGTCACTGTGTCGAGATATACTTAATTTCCCATAGCACTTTAGTTTCAAACTTAACCACTTGCATTTCCTAAGTAAATAGGGTAAGAGAAAGTAAAATCTGAAATACTAGATACATCAGTAAAGTCTACTTCAAACAATTTTCACAAAAATTTTTTTACTGAAATTCTTTTTAAAGGGCATATAAAAAAATAGTAGATTTTTGAATTTTAATCAAAATCGTGAGAAAATCGAAAAAAACTGAAAATATTTTAAATTTTTCCTATGAAGTACAAAAGATTTTAAAGGCAAAATGAGAATATACATTTTAAAGAGCATCTAAAAAATAATTGATTTATGAATTTTAATAAAAATCTTTGATTTTGAAAAAATCGAAAAAAAAAAAACTGAAAAAGTACATCAGTATCAGTAAAGCATTTGTACTTTTGTGCCGATTTTGTTCAAAATCTTATTTTGAGTGCCTGGTAGGGTACCGAACTTAAATATAAAATTTCAATCTGGTAACTCAATTCCTTCGTGCTTAAAATCGTGTTACACACAAAAAAACACACAGGCAAACTAATTTGTTGGACCCAACTTTTTTAGAATCAAAACGTGTATATCCATCAAAAACTCGACATCGAATTTTTGACATGATTACATTACTTTCTATATTATTTCATAGAGAAAGTAAAGATTCAATTTTAAGTAATTTAACCAGACAGAATAAATAATAAAAAAATTAAAATTTGAAACTTGATCAAGTATTAAATTCCCAGGTGACCATCAGACAAGACTTGATATTATTATTATTATTACTCGGTCAGCCGCGAGTTGGAGACCTGGAGGCTGTGGAGGCCGTCGACTGACGACTGATGACTGGCTGACATCATCGCACCGGAATTCGGAATTTGCCAGCACTAGAAACCATTACTCCTCTTCCTTTCCTTTGCTTACCTTCACTTTATTGATCTCTCTTGAAACTTCCGTCTGCCCACACTCTGTTTATACTATTGAGTGCTCTAAAAAAAAAAAAAATACAAATTTTAGGTCAGGGCGTTTGTATAAATTATTAATTTAATCCCCTTATCTATGATAGACTGACTTGTAAATTTAATAATAAATATTCTTATTAAAAACTATGCGAATAAGCTACTAATAATATATTTGCAGGCATTTTACATTCAAGTATTTTTATTAATATAAATTTAATTAAATGTGACCGTCCAGCAAATATTCACTGGGCTAAATTTTCAGGAGAACTGATTTACTTAAAAAGTTCAAAAAGAAAAAATCGATTTTTACTTTCTCTTACCTCTATATATATGTTAATAGCCTATATAGAGAGAAAGTATTGGATTCATGTCAAAAATTCGATGTCGAGATTTTGATGGATCTTCACGTTTTGAGGTCCCCTGAATCCAAAAAAGTGGTTTTCGCGACATGGTCTGTCTGACTGTCATGTGTGTGTTTGTTCAATTTTAAGCATGAAGGAATTGAGCTATGAGGCTGAAATGTATTTTATTTAATTTTATATTTAAGTTAAACACCTCCCGGGACCTTGAAAATAAGCTTTTAATCAAAATCGGCCAAAAAGTACTAGTACTTTACTGATATGCTTTTTCACTTTTTTCGATTTTCTCAAAATTCGCTCTAACGATTTTGATTAAAATTCAAAAATCAATTATTATTAACATTCTCAAACAAATAGAATATTTTTGTAGTTAGTACAGTGTAGTTAGTTGTAGTAGTCTTGTTGATAGGTGTAAGGGCTTTCTCAAGCTACTCGAAGTCGTCTTCTCTCCTCGAAGGCGAAATTTAGAGCCTAATCTTATATTTTGTATAAATATATTTTTATTATTTTTCTATTAAATACCCGGGAGTAATCAAATACACAATGAATAAATAAATATTAAATGAAACAACAGTAAATTATTATTCTGCAAAAAAACAAGGAGTGGAAAGATATCATCAGATAAAATTTCTGGTGCTAAAAAAAATAACATGGCTTATGTCACTAATCACAATCAGGAAACAAATATACTAGTTTATTTTTAAATTAATAATTCTCCGAAATTCTGTTCCAATTTTTCCTAATGCTCTATTTATGCTGATATGGCTGATTTATATTCATTATTACTTTCTCTTACCTATGTATATATGTAATATATATATAGAGAGAAAGTATTGGATTCATGTCAAAAATGCGATCTCGAGATTTTGATGGATCTACATGTTTTGATGCCCCCTGAATCTAAAAAAGTGGTTTTCGCGACATGGTCTGTCTGTGTGTGTCTGTGAACAAAATATTTCAAGAACGAAAAGAGCTAGGAGGTTGAAATTTTATATTTAAGTTAGGTACCCCCTGGCACGTGACTCGAAGTTTTTGAACAAAAACCAAAGAGGGGTACTAGTACTTTATTGATGTACTTTTTCGGTTTTTTTTTTTTAGATTTGCTCCAACGATTTTGATTAAAATTCAGCAAATTATTTTTTTAGATGCTCTTTAAAATGTATATTCTCATTTTTATATTGAAATCTTATGAAGAACACTTTACTCTTGTACTTCATAGGAATGGTTGCTATGGTAACAAAATATAAATATTTTATATTTTATATTTATGTTTATATTACATATTGAATTCTAATATATCGGCGGAAACTAAATATATGTCGACACAAAAAATATTGTGCGATCAGTCACACCAGATTTTTTTATATAATTAATAAAATGAGACAAACAAATAATAGCATTGTTATTGATACTGGATGCAAGGGAGAAATAACTCAGCATCTATTACCCTAACTATTTGCTGCAAGATTGCAATTTGTCCCATTTTATTGTATTTCATTTATAAAAAATTTTTTTATTTTATTTTTTTAATTAAAAGAAAAATTGAAAATTGATTGACATCCATGGACAAGCCGTTGAAATTAATTAAAAAAACGATAGGTGCAAAAATTTAAGAAGCAATGGCCTCTAAAATAACGCCTAACCACTTGGATGCCGATAAAAGGCTACGAGGCGGAACTCCCGACCGTAGAATAGAAGTTCCGGTTGCCGCTTCTTTTCGTAGTCGGAATCCACAAGAAAGATAAAAGAGTGAAGAAGTAAACTCTTAACGAAGGTCCTTCTCATTTGAAAAGAACAACATCTCTTTAGATCCGTGGAAAAATGTCAACTATCTATTTCGAAATACACTGAGAGAGTGAAATCAATTTCTAATTGATGGGATAAAGATTATCTTTTATGTCCTCTATTAACCGGCGTCAAGTGGCTCGTTAAAGCCAAAATATTTAGAGCCACGAATATATCAATGCCTGAAGAAAAGAAAAATCTAAAAATTGAAGTGAAATTTCAAAACGACCTTGTAATAATATTTCTTTTAAAAAATACAGCAATCCATTTATTTGACAGAGTGTTAACATTAATTTGAAATCTTCTTGTGACCTATTTTATTTAAAAATACGAACTCTATGAAAAATGATTTGAGAATATTTATTTTGTTACATCATGACTTGTCAAATGATGACCTTTTTTTTTTACTTTCTCTTATCCTATATATGAAATATATAGAGAGAAAGTATTGCGATCATGTCAAATATTCGATGTCGAAGTTTTGATGGACATACTGTCCCCTGAGCCCCACAAATTGCTCTGTCTGTCTGTGTGTAACGATTTTAAGCATGAAGAAATTGAGCTACGGGATTGTAATTTTATATTTAAGTTACCCCGGACACTCACAATAAGCTTTTGATCAAAATCGGTCAAAAAGTACTAGTACTTTACTGAAGTATTATATTAAAATCCAAAAATCACTTATATTTTACATGCTCTTTAGAAAGTATATCAGTATAATTTTTCATGGAAATTGTTTGAAGTACACTTTACTAATATACTTTTTCAGTTTTTTTTGATTTTCTCAAAATTGGCTTCGACAATATTGATTAAAATTCATAAATCAATTATTTTTTAGATCCTTTTTAAAATGTATATTCTCATTTGCCCTGAAAATTGTTTGAAGTACACTTTACTGATATAGTATTTCAGATTTTTCAAATTCATTTTCTTCTTCCATAGAGCCATGTTAAATCCCTATGGGGATTTGTATGTTAAATTCGATTAAAAAGTGGGTTCCTTTGAAACACATTTAAAAAAAAAATTTTTGTATTTAGGATTCTCTATTGGGTATGAAATTTTTAAATATTCAAAAATGAGATTGAAATTTTGAAAAAAAAATAAGGGGGGGGGGGGGGGCGGCGGCCAAGGAAGAGAAAAAAAAAAAAAAAACAGTTTATTTCAAGCAGTTTAAAATGCAGAGCCTATGAAAATTTTGAATCAATTGACTTTTTTACTTTTACTTATGAAATGCAAGTGGTTTTGAAACTAAGGTGCTATGAGAAACTAAATATATCTCGAAACAAAAATCTGGTGTGCACATCTTTCTCTTACCAAGGGGCACCAGTCACACCAGATTTTTTAAATTTATTTCAATTTAAGGCACTCGGGTGCTAAGACCATTTTGACTTTAGATTTTACAATTGTATTTTATAATAATCATGTATTCGGCGGTCGTTCTACACTCTTGTTTCTGAGGAGCCACCTATTCCCAAATCCAGCAGAGATTGGTGTTGCTTAACTTGAACGATCTCGGAAGCTGTTTTTATTCGCCTAGGCCAATTTTAATTAAAAAAAAAACTATTCAAAATTATATATTTTTTTGAAATTTGTTTTCTACTTTATTTTGCTAATCCAAACTCTTTGGAAGTACCCAGTAGATTTTCTTTTCACTCAAAATTGAATAGTAGCCTATAAATATATGAATCAGAAGTTAAATAATGAATATTTAATTAAACATTCCGCCTTCAACATATGCAACCCAACCAGCATTTTGGTCACACTTTCTCATCAACTCACACTCACACACACATCACCAGCTTCGGCAACTCTGGCCATAAGACTACGATAACCGTTGTAATAATAAATGTATTTGGGGTCAGGATTTCTATTTAAGCATCTGGTATCCAAATGGTTAAATAAAATCATCGGAGTGGGTCCGAACCCGGACTTTGGTATAGGAGGTAGGTCGCTACATACTACCAAACTCGGGGGAGCATTTGGGTTGCTAGTTGTTATTTTTCTACACATAGCAAATATTAACTTGTTAAATATCTTCTCTTCTTAAGTTTCCGAATCGTGAAATTTAATTATACTTATTTAAATAAATAATTTACTCGTAAAATTTTTGCTCAATTTCGCGAGATAATAATTTCAAACAGGTCCGGTCCGTCCAGCGGATGTTTTTGAATATAATACAAATTCTTACTCTTATAAACTCTCCGATAATAAAAAATTTTATGCATATATATTTTTTTTTTTTTTATAATACAAGGTGAGAATTTTATTTTTTATTATAACCTATTAAGTGAGTATCTGTAATCTAATCTAAAGTGTTTTGAATTGACTTTAATCCCAATATAATAAATTACATTTGAATGATTTTCAAACATTTCTATTTCTTTCATCTTTTCAAGATTTATAACATAGTTAAGATTAATCGAAGATGATGTTTATATATATATCAGTTCCCCCTCTCCCTTGTCGTTTTTTTTACGTCTTATTGAACGATTGCATCCTGTTTTCTTTTGTGAATCTCTTCTCAGGATGTTTGCTCATCTTTTTTTTTATTGCTCATCCATTTTGACTTCTTGGACTTATTCAAATTCAAAATATTTTTTAAATATATTTAATAATTCTATTTTATTAGAGGAAACAAGCAAATGCTCAGGGGCCCACATCTTGTGGGTACGTGGATGGCGACCACGAGCTACCCGAGCTGGGACTGTCAGTTCTTCTGTTCTTTACATGTCTGTCTCTTCCTTCTATATTTTCAACAGTCGTCAGACCGTACGACTGGCCGGCCTGTTGTATTCCTTCCGGTCGCTAAAACCCCAATCTGCCGACCCCGCAATGCGGAAATAAGAAGAGAATAGAACAAGCAAATGCAAAACGTCAAACAAAAATTTAGTATTCTCTTGGCTGTATTTTTAACATTTGCGAAATTTTCTCACTGAATGATTTTGTAATTTTTAAACTTCCTCAAGATTAGCCACTCCTAGGTAAAGGAATTTATTTAAATAGTTTTTTTTTTTTAAATAAATTCAAATTAAGATAAAATAACGGAAAAGATTAAGAAAAAAATATTTATTTACACGGGTCCTCCATAAAAACATTTTGTACTGAAGATGACAAGACGTGTTGCAGGTCGAAATATCACAAAATAATAAATCTGGTGTGACTGGCGCACGGCACACAACTTTCGATTACCGAATTGCTTGTCACACCAGATTTTTTCATTTCGACATATGTTTAATTTCCGACAGTACGGTACATTCGCTTTTCAAGATGTAAAATTTATATGGGAAAATATTTATATTTTGTTACCATGGCAACCATTTCTCCTATCTTTTCTAGGAGTACAAGAGTAAAGTGGTCTTCAGAAGTTTTTAATGGCAAAACGAGAATATACATTTTAAAGAGAATCTAAAAAATAATTGATTTTTGAATTTTAATCAAAATCATTGGAGCGAATTTTGAGAAAATCGAAAAAAAAACTGAAAAATTACATCAGTAAAGAACTAGTACTCTTTGGCTAATTTTGTTCAAAAGCTTCGTGTGACGTCCAAGAGAGGGGGGGGGGGTCTAACTTAAATATAAAATTTCAACCTCCTAACTCTTTTCGTTCTTGAGATATTTTTTTCACAGACAGACAGGCACCATATCGCGAAAACCACTTTTTTGGATTCAGGGGACCTCAAAACGTGTATATCCGTCAAATTCAGTTAAACAATCTTTAAACTTTTTTGTATAAAATTTTTGTAAGAAAGAATAACTAACTATAAAATTCGCTTAATTAATAATAGGGATAGAATAAAGAGCAGTATGTGGCTACTTTGGTTTTGGTCTTGGTAAGTGCACAGTATCGCTTGGCTGCCTGCACAGGAAGTGCAAAGGCGCCACGAGAACAACAACCTCCTCCAATTCTCCTTGATCGTGTATTTTATGAGATTTAACAAAATTAGCCTTTCAAGAAATTAATAATGTAAGGAATATATTCCAACTCATAACATCCATGAGTTTTTGACAAAGAATATTTCTAGTTTTTGGTTAATATTTACAACACTATGATTTTTTTTATTTAAGGTGTTTTTCCGCAACGGAGGCCATTTAGACCCCGTCTCTATTTATTTTAATTTATTGGTAGGCAATTAAATTGAATTAAATTGTCGCATGAGACGGGATGCGAACTCGCGACCCTTGGTACAGTAGGCCAGCACGCTAACCACTGCACCAAGGCCCGAGGGCAAACACTTTGATTATTTAGATTGAATTATTAATTCCAGATTATCATCTGTATTACTGTGAAAGAGAGAAATTTGTAAACGAAACGTCAACAATTTAAAAAAAAAAATAATTTCTCCATTCGGCATTGTCTATCTACAATTTTTATAAACAACCAAAAATCAGCTAAAATTTTCATCTAAACATACTGAAAAAAATTTAATCTTCCAATTGATATATTTCACAATTCTTATGTTTATACAATTTATAATATTCATAAAGGGTTGCTGTTCGTCGCCTTTTAGAAGGTCACGAGAATCGAGGTGAGGGTCGTTGAATATATCATTGTCATCCATATTATTTTTGACATGACAGGAGAGAAACTTTTCCATGTTTTTGTTTGTCATCATCTTAAAAGACGGATATCGCTCCGGACTATTCCTCCTTTCCTAATCCATAAAAGCATTTTTTTTTTAAATAAATAATAAAATCGATTTATCTATTCATGAATCGTCCTTGAGCATTTATTTGCTCGTTTGAAATTTAATATCCTCAACTTTCGAGGAATGATCAAAATAAGAGTAGGCAACGTCGTCCTTTATGAACCCACACAAGAAATTCTTCTCAGGTAGATAAACACAAATTTTAAATATCAATACAAATTCACTTGGTGTTATTTATGGATGGTGGGGGATAGCAAATCATTTCTCTCATATATGGATTCATTTAAAAAATTCGAAATCAAGATTTTGATGGAAATACACGTTTTGAGGACCTATATGTCCAAAAGAGTGCTTCCCACTCAAGAGCGATCCAGAGGTGTTTCTCGGGAGGAGAGGGGGAGTAATCTGGTGTGACTGGCCGCACAGCACACAATTTTTTCTTAATTTCGGTAATTTAAAGGCGCATTCTGTACTTGTTTGCCAGAATATAAATACAAATCAAATTAATTTTTTAAATTTTACATTAAAAAATAAATTTTTTTTCAAATCTCGGAGGGGGAGGGGTTATTACCCCCTTCACCCCCTTGTATCCGCCCTTGTACCCACTTGAAAATGACCTGCTTGTTGCTATGGTAACAAAATATAATTTAAATACACCAACAAATAAATATACTCACACCTTTGGTAAAACTATTTACTAAATTTTTTATTTCAATTTTTCCTTATTATTTTTTCTTTTCTACTTTTTTTTGGAGGTGGCTTGACATTCTTAAGCATTAACTCCTGAACACTCACTATTTAGAGGTGAAAATGGATAAGTTCATTTTTTTTTAAATTTCTTTATATCTTTATTTTTGTTCAATTGATTTAATATTTTTTTGTTTTTAATTCTAAAAGTGTAATTTTTATAAAATCTTTCTTGAAATATTAAAAAAGTAAAGAAAAAAAATTTTTTTGAAGTGATTTTGCATATCAAAGCAAAAAATTCAAAATTAATTACAATCTTTTTTAAAGACCTAATCACATATGATTATTTTTATTAGACTAATAAAACTGTCATTATATTTATTTTTCATTAAATATTATAAAAAAATATATTAATCAATAAAGTTATGATTTCATACATATAAACAAATTAGCTATTGCAAAATAATGTTTGTGAAAGTTCAATTAGCATAATTCTGCAGTTGTTATGGTATTATCTTGCAATTTATCAGCTGGTCTAATGATAACAAAGCAGATTAGTGTTAAAAGTCATGAAACAAATTGCAATTCTTTATTTAATGTTTCAAATAAATTTTAAAAAACAGATTTATTTTTATAATAATAAATTTCGCATTAGGAGCCGATCTCTCTATGTAAACTATCACTTTTCAGATATATAATATAGAAATCTCTGAAGAATTTATCTTTTGACATTTAAAAAAAAATGTATTAATCATTTGATAATATAATATTTATTAGTCGTATTTTATTGATTTGAAATATTTTTTGGCAAGTTATTGAAATTATTTATTAAAAAAATTGAAAAATTTTGACAAGAGATGACTTCTAGAATGGATAATTAAAATACTTGGGAGACTTTCACTTCAGAGAAAATGACTGTTCTGGTCAAAGTTAACACATTTTTTATCATTTATTAATTCCGGAATAGGTCTAATATTAAGAAAAGATAAAAAAATAAATAAATAATGCAAAAATCGTCAATCATATTGGAGAACTTAATTGTTTGTAACATTTTAACTATCTTTAACCAACTCTAAGAAGTAATTCGTTTTTGCTTGCTGATATGTAGAACTCACTAATTTAATTTTCGACTAATTGACCCATAGCTTCTTGAGCGAGAACTTTCTTTGTGAAGCTGTGAAATCTAGAGCTCTAGAGCAATTCATCGAAAAATTATCATTTTAATTGACTTTTCATCAAACAAAAATGAACGAATTTCTGAAAATATGGCAAAAATAAGAGAGAGTATTAAGTGTTATCTTATATCTTATCTTATAGTTAAATTTAAATATATATCAGATATAGTTTGGATTTGTTATACTGTATAATTACAATTACCATTCCTAGTTCAAATTGGTTAGTTCATTCAATGAGTGATAAAGCTAAAGGACACCCTCAAGTTTATCGCCTAAATATAGGCAACCGATAATACACAGGTCTGTCTTAATTTGTAGCCTTCAATCTCTCCCTCTAGATTTCTTTATAGAAACTATTAAAATAAGAATATTCATTTTTTTTATTATGATTTTTTATGGTGTGTCTGTAAACAAAATATCTCAAGAACGCCAAGAGCTAGGAAGTAGAAATTTTATATTTAAGTTAGGCACCCCTCTGGGACGTGACACGAAGCTTTTGAACAAAATCAACCAGAGTACTAGTACTTTACTGACTTTTTCAGTTTTTTTTCTATTTTTTTAAAATTCACTACAACGATTTTGATTAAAATTCAAAAATCAACTATTTATTAGATGCTCTTAAAAATGTATATTCTCATTTTGCCATTGAAATCTTCTGAATACCACTTTACTACTGTACTCCATAGAAAGGAGAAATTGTTACCATGGTAACAAAATATAAATAAAAGACAATGTGATGTGTGAATATAAATATTTTCCCATACTTTAAACTACCGGTATACATCTTGACAAAAAATCTGATGTGACAAGCACAAGCACAGTACACAACTTTCTCTTGCCGAAGGTAAGAGAAAGCTGTGTGCTATTGCGACTAGTCACACCAGTTTTTTTAACACTAGTAACTCTCTTTTCTCCTTAAATTTTTTTTTATACTTAATAATTCTTCACATACCAAATCGAAAAGAATTGAGATGCAGGGTTATTTTACTTGCTATAATTAATAGTTCCACTAATAATAATAATTTGTTTTTATTTATTCATAATTTACAAAAAAAAAAATTACAAATGCGCTCCCAATGAGTTATAATATGACATTTGTTTTTGCGGCTTCAGATATGTCTTTTTTAGCGCCCCACTAACTACTCATTGATTAAATTTATATGACTTGTAACACCCCATAGCAAGCGACGCTTAATATTTATTAAATCATTAGTAATATTAAAGATAAATATTTTTATTTTTTTTTTAGACTTCGAATCAAAAACTTTCATTTTTTATTCAATTTTTTTTTTTTTTTTTTTTCTTTTTTGAATAAGTTATTTAATTTGATTTATCGATTCATTCGAGTTTCCATCGGAACGTTGGAAGAATGGAAGAAAGAAAGAAAGCCATCACCACCATCATATAATTTTATTTATTATTATAACTCTTGACTTGGCTATCGTTTTTATCTTCCAAGGCCTTTGTGCGGTCATCCCTTGAAAAATTTCATCGGACTTTTTCCTTAAATGATGTAATCAAATTTAACATCTACCTGTTGAATAGGCTATTTGACAGGAACCAATATATATAAAAAGGGTCTCTTGCCTTGTTGGTCAATTAGTCCAGGGATCCGTGTTGTCAAAAAGTTCCCAGAAGAGTAGGCCCTTAATCAAGAGATAAGGCTCATTGATAATAAGGGACAATCGATCTCGTCGAGTAATGCAATGTAATTATCCCCCAAAGACCTTGACTTCTTGTTTCGGTAAGGCCAGACGGAAGGTATTATAGAAAAACAAAAAACCACCCTTCTGGAATGGTAATTACCTTGGAAAAGAATTTTTTAATACTTATTTATTGACTTTTAATTATCCTTTTCTTTTGGTCTCTTAATTATATCTCTAAAAATTTTCGTTCTGCTTTTAAGGCCAGACTCTTTCTTCTAATGAGTAGAAAATTATCTATTCTAAGTTTTGAGTTATAAATTTGAATAAGATATTCTTTGAACAGAACATCAAAAAGTTATAGAAATTTCGGGACCCAGGTATTTTTCCTGGACTCTAGGGACGGGGTCTAAATTGCATCCGATGCCGAAAAAATTTGGTGTGACTGTCGCACAGCACGCAACTTTCTCTCACATTCGGTAATCGAAAGTTGTGTTCTGTGCTTGTCACACCAGATTTTTCGTGTCATGTATTTAGTTTCTGTCAGTAGGTTACATTCGATTTTCAAGATGTAAATTAATATTTATATTTTGTTTCCATGGCAACCATTTCTCCTATCTTTTCTATGGGGTACAAGAGTAAAGTGGTCTTCAGAAGATTTCAATGGGAAAATGAGAATATATATTTTAAAGTGCATCTGAAAAATAATTGATTTTTGAATTTTAATCAAAATCGTTGGGGCGAATTTTGAGAAAATCGAAAAAAACTGAAAAAGTACATTAGTAAAGTACTAGTATTTTTTGACTGATTTTGTTCAAAAGCTTCATGTCACGTCCAATGGGGGTGACTAAATTAAATATAATATTTCAACATCCTAGCTCTTTTCGTTCTTGAGTTATTTTGTTCACAAACACATACACACAGACCGACCATGTCGCAAAAACCACTTTTTTGGACTCAGGGGACCTCAAAACGTGTATATCCATCAAAATCTCGACATCGAATTTTTGACATTCTCTCTCTATATATATTAACATATACATAGAGGTAAGAGAAAGTAAAAATAATTATTTATTGAAAACAGGGGTGGGTAAATAAAATAAGTCCTTTAAAAATTATTTTAATTCAAATTTATCCCTTATAAATAAATAAATACAAAAAATAACACTTGGAAGTATTTTATTTAAATTGCGGTGAGTTTTAAGGGTGGGTTTATGAAGTGAGTCTTTTAATAGTTATTTCAATTTCGAATTTATTCCCAAGTGAATAAAACCCCGTTAGTTTGCAAGTAAATAGAATTTTTTTTTAATAGAGAACTTATGTGATAATTTTAATTCTTGGACGTTCAGAGAGCAATGCTATTTCTCTATCGATCGATGCCTGCCTGCTTGCTTGTTGCCTACCTGTCAGGCTCCTTTAGTATTTGAGTCGAGCCATGAGTCATTCGGTTCAGCTCCACTCTCTCTCTCTCTCTCTCTCTCTCGTGTGTTTAGTTTATTTTTATATTGTGTTGTGATTTGTGCAAATAAGACGTTCATCCCCCAACCTCATTACATCACACCCCATGTGGTCATCTTATTATTAAGGTAATGAATATTTTCATAACGAATTATTTTTATTTTCAATTTTTTTTTTTCTCTCAATATATACTTATAAATTTATCCAATTTTTAATTATATGATCAAGTCTTGAACCCCAGGGGGGAAGGTGAGAAAGGGTGTAAATCACCCCTTCGAATAAACAATATAGTATTTTTCTTTAAAAATAACATTTTTTTGTGTAAAATTTTTACTTTTTTAAGCAAATAGATTACTTTCTCTCCATCCTCACCCTCTACCACCCTAATAGAGAATTTAGTTTTCCTATAATACGTATTTAATAATAAATTTTTATTAAATAATAGAAAATATTCGAAACTTTTATCTCTCATCAGTGTTATAGTGATTTTTCGAGGTTGAATTTGTTTTTTATTGCCAGTGCTTTCTTCTGCACTTGCCAGCCCTATTTATTTATTATTAAAAAAATATTAAATTGGATATTAATCAATAACGGATACCGTCAAAGTCTTATATGGCCTGAGTTGCCGAAAAGATAGTGTGAATGTGTGTGTGAGTGTAAGTGTGAATGAGAAAAAAGGGTGTGTGTTAAAAAAAAAAAAAAAAAAAAACATTCTACAAGCCTGTATCTCCATCTTTCGTTTCGTGAATATATTTCACTACAAACAAAGTTTCCGTTGTTTGTAGTTTTATGTAGAATTCAATCCCCCTCGGCTCATACATCCCTTTATAGATTATTTATTAACTCAAATACTCTACATTCTTCTTAATACAGTATATAGTTACTTTATATAATGTTTGATTGAGGAAAAAATAATTCAAATTTTTTTTTTTTTGACTTGAAATTAAAAAAAAAAAATCTTCTGGTACTGTACTTCATAGAAAGGATATGGGAAATAATTGCGCATCTCCCAATGGCCAGGGGCTAAAAGGGTGGAATATAAAAATAAATTCTATATAATGTAGAGTCTACTGCGGAAAGCTAGACACAAAAAATCTGATGTGACAAGCACAGAACTCAACATTCAATTACCGAAGGTAAGAGAGTTTTTTAATTTCTCTTACCTCTATATATGTTAATATATAGAAAGAGAAAGTGTTTGATTCTTGTCAAAAATTCGATGTCGAGATTTTGATGAATGTTTTGAGGTCCCCTGAATCCAAAAAAGTGGTTTTCGCGACATGGTCTGTCTTGTCTGTGTGTCTGTGAACAAAATATCTCAAGAACGGAAAGAGCTAGGAGGTTGAATTTTTATATTTAAGTTAGGCACTCCCCTGGGACCTGACACGAAGCTTTTGAACAAAATTAGCCAAAGGGTACTAGTACTCTACTGATGTAATTTTTCAGTTTTTTTCGATTTTCTTAAAATTCGCTCGAACGATTTTTTTAAAATTCATAAATAAACTAACTATTTTTTAGATGCTCTTTAAAATGTATATTTTCATTTGTCCATTGAAATCTTTTGAAGACCACTTTACTCTTGTACTCCATAGGAGCAATGGTAACAAAATATAAATATTTTCCCATAGGCCTACTTATAAATTTTACATCTTGAATTCAAATGTATCGGAACCTAAATATATGCCGACACAAAAAATCTGGTGTGAAAGCAGAGTACATAACTTTTTCTTTCCGAATGGTAAGAGAAAGTTGTGTGCTGTGCGATCAGCCACACCAGATTTTTCTAAAATTCTAACTAGAGAAACTAAAATAAATTACATCCTTAAGAAGAGAGGAGAATGTTTTATTA
Organism: Euborellia annulipes; assembly: GCA_023213315.1. Taxonomy (NCBI): domain Eukaryota; kingdom Metazoa; phylum Arthropoda; class Insecta; order Dermaptera; family Anisolabididae; genus Euborellia; species Euborellia annulipes. The sequence continues at coordinate 52,459 of JAKCPI010010887.1, forward strand.
CTAGCCTCATCATCATCATCAACTTCATCATCGTCCTCCTCTCTTAGGATGATAAAGTGTTGTTAATTCCCTAATTGTGACCTGACTTTCGCTCTCTATGGACCAACCAGCCGAGGAATTCCTTCGTGCCGTGTGTGACTTTTAGATAATGACAGGTACTATGTTGTTGTTGCTATTGGGGTCGAAATAGGTCAAAGTCGGGACGTTTTCACGCCTGTTGTTGTCCACTTGACACTTGACACGGGTTTTCCATTGCGGGTATCCGGGTCACCTCTCCCGTCTCTCGACACCCGGTACTACACTAGTACTTGGCGCCGTTACGGAAACCTAAGACCTCGTTCACTTTCACACTCCACATATCTTATATCTTCTAGGGAAAATCAACAGCATCCCGGCCGATGCTTATCCAGTCTCATTTAATAATCATTATAGGGATCAGAGGAAGCTTAATCAACTTTCACCTACTTCTTCTTCTTTTAAACGAGATTTGCTTTTTTTTTATTCAGATTATATACATATCTCAGTCGTGAGATAGATTAGGTAATGCGCCTCCGTCATAAAAGAGATAATAGCTAAAAAATGAACATAAATCTTTTGTTTTATCGACGAATGAGGATATGTAGATATTACATAATTCATAATTTGATTAAATGTTAATTGCTTTTAAATTAGAGTTCTCTGATGAAAGAAATTTCTTTGCCTGAATTAGATCAGGTGTGACACATATTCATCAGCCAATTCTTTTTTTTTTATTATTATTAAAAACTCTCACATTCAAACACACATTCACACAGTCTTTTCGGCAACTTAGACCATTTAAGACTTTAAACGATACTCGTATGTTTTAATATATCTATTGGGGGTCCAGGCATTCTTATTTAAGCCATTTGGTATCCGGGTGTGTTGTAGTGGGTGGGCCGCCCCCCCCCTTTCCCACTCCACCGGGGTGGGGGCCGGCGCAAGGCGATTTTTTTTTTTTTTTTTGTTTTAGATTGGGTGTGTGTGGGAGTGAGGGTGACCGAAATTAAAATATTATATATTAAGGGGGGGGGGGGGGGGGTGAACCCCTACACCAAGCCCCGAGGGCCAGCCAATTCTTAAATACCATTATTTTTCTTAAATATTTGAGAATATTTTTTATTGATAGATAAAGTGACCCAAGAGAAGGAAGATAACAATACTCTCTCTATATATATATTTAATATATAGGGTAAGAGAAAGTAAAATTTTAAATTTTAAATTTTTAACCTAATAAATGTTTGGTTGACATTGGTCGACGAAACAAGATTCAGCGAAACGAAACGAAACGAATATTCGGCCTCAATCTTAGTTTCGGCGAAACCTAACGAAACCGAAACTGATTTCCTATAAAAATTTTTTTTCATTTTACCTTTTTTTTTGAATTTTTTTTCCTCCCGTGAAAATCATTTTACCTTTTTTTAGGGAGACTAAAATTTTTTTCTCCCTCAAGTGCAAATTATTTGACCTTTTTTTTGCATGCGAGTCTCATCCCATTTTTCAGACTCTGGTTTCGGCCGGCCAAAGGTTCGGCCCTTTTTGGCCGAAACCGAAACTACGGCGAAACATGATTTTTGGCGAAACTGGAAACCGTAACCGAAACCGAATATTCGGTGGTAGTTGACATATGATTTAAATTTGGTAGAAAAATTGCTAGTTCAATTTTCTTTTATTTATTTAAGGTTCAGGAAATTTCCAATGAGCAACTAGCTGCGTTGCCCATTGGAGATTTCCTGAACCTTAAATAAATCGTATTATCAGCTATACACCTCAATTAAATTTCATTTTATTATTAAAACCAGGGGCTGCGTTTCACATATGAGACCAACCATCTCCAGGGCCAGGTTAATGTCTGAAATATGTATCAGAGTGAGGTTGATAGCTGAGTAGATCTTGTAGTAAGGAAGAAAAAAAGAGCGATTGCAGCTAAGTTTATTTCGTTTATTAATCACTTCAAGCCGACGTTTCGGTTAGATATACGATCATCCTCAGGGCTGAAACGTGTCAACAAAATTCCTCAAAATGTCGAATGGCACAATTGTGTGAATTATTTATTGCCATTTTAAAAGGACCAATAGGCTATGAGAGTCAATGTATATCTGACCGAAACGTCGGGTTGAAGTGATTAATAAACGAAATGAACTTAGCTGCAATTGCTCTTTTCTTCTTCCTTTTATAAATATATATTCTCGCCTCAGAGAATCTCTGTATAATGTGAAAAATTTTGGGTATTCATTCCTCAAAATTGGCGCTCCAACGATTTTGACTAAAACTCAAACCAAACAATTATTCTTTCCCTTAGATGCTCTTTAAAATGTATATTCTCATTTTGCCATTGAAATCTCTCTGAAGACCACTTTACCTTGTGGACACTTATTGGCCGAAATGGTTGAAATCGTAACAAAAGAATATTCGGTCGGTTCCTAATACCCAGTATAACTTGGCGAGTTTATAGGTCTATATTTATTTTTCGCTACTTATGTATACTTGAAGAAATTATTTGTTATGTTATAATTAATATTTATATTATTAGGTCGGCCTACTAAGGCCAACCTAATGAACAATAGATAATAATAAAGAAAAATCAAGAGACAAATATGGTGTGAAAACAGTTACTCCGTTTTTTTACTTTCTCTTGCCTATATATGTATATTCGATGTCGAGATTTTGATAGATATCCACGTTTTGAGGTCCCGTGAATCCAAAAAAAAGCGGTTTTCGCGACATGGTCTGTCTGTGAACAAAATATTTCAAGGATGAAAAGTGTTAGGAGTTTGAAATTTTATATTTAAGTTAGGCACCCCAATGGGACGCGACACGAAACTTTTGAACGAAATTGGCCAAAGAGTACTAGTACTTTACTGATCCACTTTTTCAGTTTTTTTTTTTCGATTTTCTCAAAATTAGCTCCAACGATTTTGATTAAAATTCAAAAATCAATTATTTTTTAGATGCTCTTTAAAATGTAGGCCTATATTCTCATTTTGCCATTGAAATCTTCTGAAGACCACTTTACTCTTGTACTTCATTGGCGAAATGGTTGATATGGTAACAAAATATAAATATTTTTCCATATTTATAAACTTTACATCTTGAAATTCGAATGTTGTACCGTACTGTCGGAAATTATATGTCGACACAAAAAATCTGGTGTGACAAGCACAGAACACTCTTTTCTCTTGCCAAAGGGTAAAAGAAAGTTGTGTGCTTTTTGACCAGTCACACCAGATTTTTTCATTCTCATTATATACAATTTGGCACATTGTTAAATAATTAAAGCCCCCCGCCCCCCTCCCGATAGGCTAGAGATGTTGACAAATAATAAATATATTAAACGGTGGGGGGTTCGGATCCCAAGTAGTCGGATGAATATTTATTTAGATCATTTGTATAACAAATGGTATAAATAAATGTGACTGGACTCCAAGATATCGTATTTAATAATAAGTATTGTTTAAAATCAGTATTGCGTAAGTTACCGAAAAGAATAGATAAAGAATAACCAGGACATTTTTACCTTATATTTTCCAATCTATTTCATACCATCAATCATTTTCCTATAATTTACAACTTGGGAGACAATTTTACAACAAGACATGTTTTAAAAATTTTGTCCCTTTCTAAGCTTGTGAAAAAAAAATCTTAACAAAGGTATCATCGATATACAAGGTCATACATCTTTAACAAAACATCGGTTATTCGACCATTATCTAGCTTTCCCTTTTTTTTTTTTTTTTTTGCAATCACTAACATTGGATTTTAAGGTGAGAATTATAAAAAAAAAAAAAAATATTTATAATAGGTACTTTCATATTGGGTTTCTAACCATCTACATATGAGCAATTTATTTATTTATTTATTTACTTGAACATTTCAATTTTTGTTTTATTTTGCTGAGAAATTCAGTTTGAATAAAACAACTAAAAAATTTAATAAATAAAGAATTATTTACTGTATATCATGTTTGCTCAGGGGCCCACATCTTGTGGGTACGTGGATGGCGACCACGAGCTACCCTAGCTGGGACTCACAGTCCTTCTGTTCTTTACATGATTAAAATGCAAAGTATCGATGGCTACCGGGGGACGTTCCACATGCTGATTTTTATTTCTCTTTAAGGAGACTCAGTCTTCTCTGAATAAATCAATGCATTCTATTTCTTATTTTTAATATAAAACATCTATGGTAATAGAAAATCTTTCGAAAAATTGTCAGGATTTCTTTATATAGGTGGAAGAATTGGTGTATATTTTATTTTTATTTTTAATTAGGGGGTTGGTGACCGTCCCGATTTTTTTGCACTTTTATCCTAACCCCTCCTATTCTGATGTCCTCCTCCTCGTGGTCATCATAATCATTATCATCGTCGTCGTCAGTCGTCCATCCCGCTGCAACAGCAGCAGCAACAACAGCGGGGGTCCCGCATTCCTTGACTTGCCCCGGGCCCGAGTTCGCCCGAAGCCCAACCGAAGATAGCCGAGTGAAAGACAGCCGTTGTCGGTCGCCGCGCTGCACTCACCGTTGAGTCGCCGGGCTGTATGTCAGACATTTTTACCTTCCCTCGTGTGTGTGTTCGTGTATGAGAACTTGCCATTGTTGTATGTTTATTCAAATACAGTGACATCGCTAAGTGATTATTGTTTATTATAATATTATTATAATTTTTGTGTTGTTGGTGTTTATGAGCCGGCATCACGACTCCATTTTTCAACAATCAACTGAGGTAAGAGACGGTCTAAGGCCACGTTATTTTTTGAATATATTGCAAAATATTTCGTTCTATTATAATGTATAGCAATGTGATTCGTGATTCAAGTTAAAAACTAGCTCTCATTCATTCATTCTTTTATTTATTCTCACAGTTTCTCAAGATTTTTAATGATCCCATCCAAATTGACCTGAGACATTTGCTCTTAATTGAATTGAATGCAGCCATGTTGTTTCAAGGTCATTTCGGGAATGTAATTAACAAAAATTAAGCCTCGGTCCTGTGGCCGAGTGGCTCTCTAGACATTGACATTGTCATCATTTGAAATCTTAAGAGAGTGTGAGTTTGTTTAGAGGTTATTAGTGTTTACATTGTCAACACACAGTTTGATAAATAACTATTGATATGTAGATTGATATAAAAATTAGGCTTGATAACAAAAATATTTTATTGTTTATAAATCTATATGTCCTAATAAACCTAATAAAGGCTTGTTACATATTTTTTTATTATTACTTTTTATTTATAATTGGCCATTAAATATTGACAATTAACGGTCCTATCCCTGGAAGACAAAAAAGTCTGGTGTGTCTGGCGTACAGCATACTTACCTTCGGTAATAGAAAGTTGTGTTCTGTGCTTGTCACACCAGATTTGTTTTGTGTCGAGATATATTTAGTTTATGCCGATATATTAGAATTCAATATTAAAATTTATAAACATGGGAAAAATATTTATATTTTGTTACCATACTAACCATTTCTACTATCTTTCCTATGAAGTACTAGAGTAAAGTCTTCAGAATGGCAAAATGAGAATAAACATTTTAAAGAGCATCTAAAAAATAATTGATTTTTGAATTTTAATCAAAATTTTTGGAGCGAATTTTGAGAAAATAAAAAAACTGAAAAAGTGCATCAGTAAAGTACTAGTACTCTTTGGCCGATTTTGTTCAAAAATTTCCTATCTATTAACTCTCGCTCGCTCCGGAGCTTGCATTTTGTGAAGTACCAAAGTTAAAAAAAAATTTCTACATGTATATGTGATTATTTATTTTGATAATAAACTAATATTAATTATTTTTAATGAAAACTTACGTAATTAAAAGCTATCAAAATTTTCTTTTGTAAAAACAATGAAATAATCACATGTAGAAAAAGGACGGACTTTAACTTTGTTATTCACTTAGACGATCACGAACTACCCAAGCTAAAGCTGTCCTTTATGTCTCTTGATGTCAACATTCCCTCTTTCTCAATTTCTCTTCTTTCCTTATATTGCCGACCCCGCATAAATAAAAAAATATTTGAAGAGCTGAGAAACATAGTGGTGTAAGTCAAACTTTTTTTGAAAAGAAGTTATTTCAATTTTCCCTATTCAGTGGAATGCCATCTACCATTATATACAGTAAACTAAAGAATATTTAAAAAAAAAAAAAAATTAATTATTTGTAAAATAAATAAATTTTTCTAAGCAAGAAACAATATGTTTTATTTGAAAAATGTTTAAATTTATTTTACCAGGTGTTTTTTTGTAACATAAATTATATATAACATATGCCATCAAGACAAAAGAGATTAGTTCTTAATTAACATGTCAGTTTTTTATGGCAATAAATGCAAAATACTTTTTTCTCAAAATAACAATCGCTTGACTTACACCACTATGTTTCTCAGCACTCCATATATTAGATATACCCTAGCTCAAGTTTGATTTTTACTAGGCTTAATTGGCTTAAATTAATTTTATCCAAGAATCCAAATGATTTTCCAGGTGTTAACGATTTATTGTTTATTAATTCATTTTTACTCCAAACTTAGAAAGTCACTAATCTTTCTGTTTCAAAAGGCACTAGACCTGTTCTTTGCTTGCTCTTGGGAATGTTTAGAAAAAAAAAAAAAGAAGAAGAACGTCTCATTAACTGGATTGAATTTAATTTCAATATCTAAATGCTCTAGAATGCGATAATTCCCTCCTCCCAAAATTCTTCTCGCGTTGACTCTTCGTCCTACACGCTACTTTTACTTCCATTTCATTTTTTTGTTTAAATTTAATCTTAATTAGAACTCAAGGTCTCTCTATACAATGGACTAGTATATATTCCTAATTTGATTTTTGAAATTTCAAGGTGTTATTATTTTTTTTTTTACTTTTTGTCTTTGACAAGTAAACATTAGATACTATCGTTTGATGATTCACAATGAGTCATTAACATCTCAAATGTTTTTAAAAGTACAAGTTTTAAATTACTACTCTTTAAAGTACATAAAATTCTAAAAGCTATTTAAATTCCAATAATTTGTCCTCCATCTAAAGTTATTAATTATTTATTCAATATAATAATTAATTAGTTGGCTATTTTTTAAAATAATTTTATTACTTTTTAATAATATATAGAGTTTATTAAAACACTCGGTACTATTTACATTAACATTTAAAAGTTTTCTTTATTTTAAGCTGTCGAGATTAATAAAGCCTATCTCAAGTTAACGAATTCTTAGTTAATTTGAGCTTATGCTGGCTGATAAACTTAAATAAAATGAGTCTTTGGTTTAGTGTTAAAACTACTAATTCGTTGTCCAATTTGTACTTTCTCTTACCCTCTTTAATTATATTTTTTTCAATTATCTCTTCAATATCTATCAACTCATTAAAGGTCGTTTTTTTAATTATACTAGATTGTCTTAGCATATAATATTAAATACTCTTTTATTTGAAAAGCCAAGGCTTCTGCAGTTAGTTAAATTTTTATAATATTTATTATATAGAGATTTATTCTTTCTCAATTGATGTATTTAGGTAAAAAAAAAATTTTTTAAATAGAGATAAAATTTTATTCCACACCCTAAACTACAAAACTACAATTAATATTCAACAAGTATGAAAGTTATCCATGTTTAATGTGGATTCTTTTCTAGTGAACGTATAAAAATTGAAAAAGATTGTCAATATATCAATTTCGAGTTTTCTAGTTTTTGACCTGACTCAAATTTTTTTTCAAGTTATGGTTGTATGCAATGTCGAAGTCGAAGAAAAAAAAATAATATAATCAGGAATGAAATAAATTTTCGGTTGAATTTTCCGGGACAAGTGTTTTGTTCATGTTAATGATTGAAACCGAAACTCGAAACGTCAACCGTAGATTTAAAATATCTTGCAAAGTCTGATTTCATAATAGACCAATAATAAATGTTTTTGGAACCAATTCGTTTGTTTCTCGATTAACCAAGTTTCAAATAAACCTACTCCGGAAAATCTATTAACAGGTCTATTCGACTTTACTTTCTCTTTTCCTATATATGAAATGTTTAGGGAGAAAGTAGTGCGATCATGTCAAAAATTCGATGTCGAGATTTTGATGAATCACTTTGTAAGGTTCACTGAATGCAAAAAAGTGGGTCCCGCAAATTGGTCTGTCTGTGAGCAAAAAATTTTAGGAATGAAAAGAGTTAGAAGGTTAAAATTTTATATTTGAGTTAGGCACTCCCCCAAAGGGTGAAAATAAGTTTTTGAATCTGGTGGGAGAAGCACAACTTTCTCTTGCAGAAGGGTAAGAGAAAGTTGTGTGCTGTGCGACCATTCACACCAGATTTTTTATTTTACTTTACTCTATCTTTTTCTCCAGTATTGTTTTTTTTTTTTGATTTTTTACCACCTCCAGTTTAGAGAGAGAGACTATTATGAAAATTACACTAACACAAATATCGTTTAATTCCACGGCACTTATATTTATCATACAAAATTTTTTTTTAACAAATTAGTGAAAAATGAATCAAATGCTTGGTAAGCTTATTAAACAGATATAAAAAAAAAAAAATTTTCCCCATGATCGAACCTCAAAGTTGCCAGGTGTCAACCTGAAAGATCCTGAGCCCAACAACTGTTCCGTTTGCCCACACCCAGAAACCCAAAAGGGTCTCTTTCTCATCCTTTTTTTTTTTTTTTTTTTTCATGTCGACCATTTATGGCTCCCATAGAAAATGCCCCTCCCTTTTTTTTTCCCTTCAGACCGCAAGTCGTCTTCTTCTTCGTCCTCAGCTCCCACCCTCTTCGTCTTTTTAACCCCATTTTTCTTAAATTAAATTCTAAACCATGAAAACTTAATTAAAGTAAACAAGGGATCAAAATAAATTATACTTATTAGAGTCCATTCAAAAATTTTAATTTATTAAATAAATAAATGACACTTTAGGAAATAATAACGGGTTTATGTTTTTCGATTACCATCTTAATTTTCTATAAAAAAAAATATTTTATATTTGAAGTTATTAATTAACAAGTTAGCAAGACAATTCGATCAAAATATTCTCATTTTCAAGCTTAACTTTTTTTTTTTGTTATTTCTCTTTGATTACATAAAAGTAAATTAAATATTTACGCTTCACTTAAAAAGCACAAATTTAAGCTCTCTTTAATTGATACTGATGATATAATGATTCGCACTGGGTTCAAGATGTTAACCAATCATTAAGGAAGAAAATCACAAGGACTTTGCAGTCAGTGATTGTAAAAAAAAAAAAAACCCTTTAAATTAGATTAAATTAAAGCAAAAGAAATGTTTGATGATAAAACGAAATCAATTTGTTGTTATTTGATTGTTTAGACCGCATTTTCTCTGTGAGGGGTAAAAAAAAAATTATATTAAATGCCAAACGTGGCGAAATCTCGGATGGGTGAGCTCGAGGAATCAGCCCCGAGGGTCCCTAGTCATAAACAAATATATATATGCGCTGAAGCAAACCCTAAATGGCCTCAGTAGCCGTAAGGAAAAAAATCTGGTGTGACTGGCGCACAGCACACAACTTTCTCTTACCTTCGGTAATCGAAAGTTGTGTTCTGTCACACCAGATTTTTTGTGTCGACATGTATTTAGTTTCCGACAGTAGGGTACAATTGAATTCAAGATGTAAAATTTATTAGCATGGAAAATATTTATATTTTGTTACCATTTCTCCTCTCTATGGAGTACAAGAGTAAAGTGGTCCTTAGAAGATTTCAATGACAAAATGAGAATATACATTTTAAAGAGAATCTAAAAAATAATTGATTTTTGAATTTAAAAAAAAAAAATATTAGGAGCGAATTTAAAGAAAATCGAAAAAAACTGAAAAAATGCATCAGTAAAGTACTAGTACTCTTTGGTCAATTTTGTTCAAAATCTTCGAGTCCCGTCCCATGAGGGTGCCTAACTTAAATATAAAATTTCAACCTCTAGCTCTTTTCGTTCTTGAGATATTTTGTTCACAGACACACAGACAGACCATGTCGCGAAAACCACTTTTTTGGATTCTGGGGACCTCAAAACGTGTATATCCATCAAAATCTCGACATCGAATTTTTAACATGAATCCAATACTTTCTCTCTATATATATTAATTAACATTTATATAGAGGTAAGAGAAAGTAAAAAACATTCTATTAAATTTTATTTCTATTACAATAGTAAAACAAATTTATTACTTTCTCTTACCTCTATATATGTAAATATATAGAGAGAAAGTATTGTATTCATGTCAAGAATTCGATGACGAGATTTTGATGGATATACACGTTTTGAGGTCCCCTGAATCCAAAAAAGTGGTTTTCGCGAGATGGTCTGTCTGTGTGATGTGTGATCATTTTTACTCTGGTAAGAATATAAGCTTTTTAAATTTAAATAAATAAGGACTCAGGTGCTGAAAAGAATATAAATATTCTTTCTTAGAATATACATTCAAGAAAATCTTTCTTCATTAATGTGATATATAATATACTGTTTTCTTTTTTTGAAATATAATATAGGCTACTGTATTATCAGAAAAGATCCACTTCTTTTTTTTGTTAATAGTAGAAACATCCAATCTTGAACAAGATCTTTTATCTAAAATCAAATCAGAAAGATGTTAGTTTAGGTTTAGGTTTCATTTTCTACTGTTCATTTTAAAGAAATAAGAAGTAAAAATTTCTCTATTGATAACTTTTCGATCAAGTTGTGATTGACTTTTATTAGTCTCGCTATATTTATTTACAAGTGATCGATTTTTGATTGTAAAATAAATCTGAATAAACAAGGTGTAAGATCATTAAAAAAAAAAAGAAATAGATCGTACAAGTTTTGCACAGGTTGTTGCATCGTCATAAGTCAGCTCATGTTGCGACAACATATTCCCAAAGCCCCTTGCTCCTCTTGCGTGTGCTTGCACATTGGCTGAATAACAAATAGAATCCACCCACGCAGATTCGGACAGACTAACAGACAAACATACATACAGCCTCTCTTGTATCTCGTATCTCGAATCGTTTCGTTTGTTCTTCTCAATTTTATTCTCTCGCACTTTAAAGATAACAACACATGTCACTCGTATATCCATCCTTACTTTTACGTTGTTGTCCCCCCTTCTTACAGGATGTCCAAAAGAAGTTTGTTGCTCTACGTGTGTGCGATACGCATGCAAATCGGTTGAGAAAAAGATTTCCTTCTTCTTTTGTCGTTTGATGACTTTTGGACTATTTCATTCATCAAGTTATTAGCATATGTTTTTATTCCTTTTTTTTTTTTTGTATTTTCTTTATATTCTCCTATGCATTCTAATTACTTGTTAAATCTCTTTTAAAAAATCTCTATTTTTTTTTCATCTCGCATTATGTTTGTTTACTATTTTTTTTTTTTTTTTTTTTATAAAATATACTCCTGAGAAAAATATTATAATCGAGAGAGAATTTCACATTAAATGAAAATTCTAATTAACTATGTACAATAAAAAAATTAAAATACAAGATGAATCATTAAATTAAAAAATTAAATACTAGCAGAGAAATTGAGAACGGAAAATTGTTATCAGTTGAAACCCCTTCTAACTGTTAGACCATGAACGCACAACTCGTGGATAGTTTATTTGTTAATAATAAAATTTAATCAAATTTACCATTAAAAAATAAGGAGCTCATCACAAATGGCCCTGGTAGCTGAAGCGCCCTCCAATCTCTGAATAAATAAATAAAGAGCTCATGTTAGGCGTACCGAGACAGTTGGTGTCTGGGGCGTCACTAAACTAGGGGGGCTATATACATTTTGTACAAGAGTTCAACGCGGGAAAATTTTTTTAGAAACTTTATTTTTTCACACTTCGCAACATTTTTTTTTCCCTCCTGTTGAAATTATTTTACCTTTTTTTTTAGGAAGGTGAAATTTTTCTCAGGGACTTTATTTTTCCACCTTGCGGGAAATTTTTTTCCCTCCGGACTTTGTTTTTCCACCCTGCGGAACATATTTTTTTCCTTTCTGTTGAAATTATTTTACTTTTTTTTTTTTTTGGAAAACGAAATTTTACCGCTGCCCTCTCAAAGACAAATATTTGGGGCCCTATGCCGACTCGGGGCTTGGGCCCCCCCCCCTCCCTATACGCCTCTACCATTAATATTATATATTTTAATCAAAATATAGCCTTTTTTGAAAAATCCAAAATAAATACCGACTTACTTCTATTTGAAAAATTCTTATGCGGGGTGCGAAGAGATGTTTGTGAAATTTGCAAAAATATATTGTCGAATGATCTTTCTTTCATTAATATTCATCACAGCTATATATCTTGTTTATATTCATATGATTTTATTATTGACCCGTAACATTGTATTCCAATTGCAATGGCGGAATTTGATTTGGATCTATAAATAATCCCTGGATTAATTAGAAAATCACATAGGCCTACATATTAAGCATCAATCAATTATTTGCCTGCTTAAATTTTCAGCTTGATATTTTTATTTCATGCAAATAAAAAAATTCACCTTTTCTGTATGGGCCGGGTACTAATACGTATTATATTTTTTCTGCTTAAAAAAATCTACCTATTATACGTCTCTATAATATTATATCTAATATTTTTTTTTTATTTTCAGGTATGTTTGCGTTTAACTGGTTCATAAGCCATTCTCAGAAAACATTTCAAAAGGTAATCACCGTCAAAATTTTTTGAATAATAGAAAATTTTTTTTTTAAATTAATATTAATATTATAATTAAATGATTAGAAAAAATTTGAATGGTTACATAATTAATTATTCAAATTTAACAATCTTCGGATTTTTTTTTCAAAATTGTTACATATTTCTTGATATACTATAATATTATAGTATATTTAATGGAAAAGAGGATGCAGCCAAATAATAGAGCCTCTATTCAGTAACGAACACTCTTTATTAGGAACGTTTCGGCTGGGATCAACCCTGCCATCTTCAGCCTTCAAAGCTAGAAAATTATAATACATTCATTTATCAAATTTTTCTCATATTAACATGAATATTATAATAATAAATAAACTTACAGTATATTTATATTTTTCATATATAAATAGAGTTGTCATGGTATAACAATACAAGTTGATTGCATTATAGGTCGAACGAATGTATTATTTTCTTAATACCAACAAGTGATAACATGAAGGTTGAGCTTATAATAATATAAAATTTAAACATATGATTTATTTAAATAAAATTTTTTCCTTAAATTGAATTAAAAAGAATATTCAAAAATAGCAAAATAGGATACTTCCAAGATGTTACAATTTTTTATTTATGGATAATTTTTTTATATAATACAATTCAAATCTCATTGCTCAAATTAGGTGAATGTTTATTTTTTTATTTTTTTATAAAATACAACTATATATTTACTAATCATTGTTGTCACACAGAAGGGCAGCATAGAAATTACTCAATCCCACACAGTCTGTTTGGAAGTTTAAAGCCCTATTACCATATTTTTTAATAAAGCATTTTTCAGCTATTAGCCTTTTTGCAGTGTTATTCTCCACAGAGAGAGTTACCACATTATTAAAATCAAATTTGTGCCCTGTCTCAAAAGCATGCGTACTGAGAGCCGTCGTTAATTTTTTAAGTTTTACGCTACTCTTATGTTCTGTGATTCTGACCCCCTGATATCTGCCAGATTGGCCAATATAAACACTAGAGGGCTGTGGGCAATCTAAACAATTGATTAGATATATAGTGTTTTTGATTTTATTTTGTTGTCATACCTCCTCATCCTCCTCTCCTTCACAAAAACTCACTCTTCAAAAACCTCTTTTACTCCAAACATAATTTGCCCAAGCACTTTTCAATTTGGCGTCCATTCTACTTGCTTGCCTATTCGTCTTCTCGTCACTGGGTGCAAGGGTTAGATAAACCCCCCACCAGGATCCCCTTTATTCCCCAGTCAACCCTGAAGGCATTCCCCTCTCTCTCTCCTACCACCGGCAATTTTATTTTTAATGTAGAGTAATTCCAAGGGGTCGTTAATAGACCATGTTAAAGTAGCTGTTTGAGTTAGAGAGGGAGCTAGTATGAAATATTAGAATGAATTGAAATAGTTTTATTAAAAGGGCTTGAGTTAGCTTAGCTTTAAAAAAATCAAGTGCTAGTTAGAAAAAAAAATTGATTGGGAGTAATGGGGAGAGAGGGATTTTATTTAAATTACTGCATGTATGAATAAAGGGTGCAACGCTATTTTAGGTGTGCATTCTACATTGAAAAATAATTTTTATATTAATAAATGTTTTAAAGATGGAAATTTGTGGTACCAAATGGACTCAATTTTATGGCATTAATTCCGACAGGAGAAAGTGGGGGTTTGTTTAATGTCGCTCAGTCAAGGGGGTAAAAGGATTAACGATTGTGGCTCGATAAAACAAGGCCCTCCATTAAGGCCCTACGGCTCTTTAGCCGATGATTTACAAGCAAAATCGACGACAGCCAGCTTGCTGACCAAGAAGTAAGGATCTTAGGAACGTGATCGGCAATCGGTTCCCTCCCAAAAAAAAAAAACACCTCTATCCCCAAAAACGGTCATCGCCATTTTCCTTTTCTTCCCTTATAACCTCAGCACCTGCGTGTTTCAAAGCGGTGGTGTGTCGCTTTTGTGTTGGTACCTAAATAACGAGGGAGAAAATATTATAAGAGAAAAAAAGGGGAAGATTTTATAGATTTATTTTTTCATCATTTTTCTCTCTTATATTATATAAGTTGAGGAATTTCGAAAATTACGAAAAAATATTGATTGGAATTAATATCCTATCGGAGAGTAATGAACTTGCACGCTGAAGGCGAGCACGGGGGCGCAGTCGAAGTCGGGCTGTGCGGCTAGTAAATAAGTAAAAATGTAGAAGAATTTAAATTTTCAAATTTCAGTCAATTGTTTTTACATGAAATTGAAATAACACTAAAATTAAAATTTGTTCAGAAACATATAAATAGGAACCTCGTTTAGGGAGCACCTCTCATAACGAGCAAAATAAATTGTAAAAGAATGTCTTGCTTAACGAGCAACATTTCGCTTGAGTGGCGAGGAGAGTGGAAGTGCCGGATTGTGCGCGTGTTATAAATACATCAATGTGTGTCAGTCATGGAGGGGGGAGAATGTCTTTGTTTCGCATAACGAGTATTTCGTTAAGCAATGTTCCACTGTACAGTGAGCGCCACAATTAAGTCCCCACCTTGGAGCTAGAGCTTTAAGTATATGGTATAAAGTAAAATAATTTTAATGAGTGAAAAAGTAAAATAAAATAAATTGAAAATTATTTCACTATATACCATATAACAGGCAATGGCGTAGCGAGGGGAGGGTAAGGGGGCATCATGCCCCGAGCTACTCACAAAGGGGCGCCAAATGGTCCGAATAAACAAAAAATTGCTGGATAATTTTTGACATATAATATACCATTTTTTTTAAGGCTCTAGCTCCCAGGTGGGAACTTAATTGTGGCGCTCACTGTACCTAATAAAATTTTTCATCGACAATTTCTTCATATTAGTAACAATATTTTTTAACCTTTTAAAAATAAGTAATTAAATTTGTTATTTAACTGGCGTGTAATTAGATTTCTAATAAAACCAATTATTAAAAATAAAAAAATATATATGTATCAAACAGAATTTTAAAAATAATAAATTAAATATAACCTACACGCTTTTTTATAATCTAATATATTTCGATATTTGATCGACGTTAATTTATGTCTATTATTCGCATCTCCCCTTTTTACAACAAATGTTATATATATATATATATATATATATATATATATATATATTATTAAAAAAGTTTTGTTAGTCTGTTATATTTAGACTTATAGCGAGCTATAAATCTGCTCCACCTCCCCATATGATATTTGTCTGCCACAATGAGAGAGAGTGCTAATTCAATTTGCCCGTTCCGCTGCTAAACTTGGCATTGTGCGCGCTCGGATATATTTATTTATTATACCACCCTTTCTATCTATTCGGATTTTTATATAACAAGGGACAAGTTAGAGGTGAGGGTAATAAAAATTAGGATATATGAATAAAAGTTGTTTTTTTTGCGTCAGATACTAAAGTTAGGATTGCCAATTAAAAAAATACTTTAATACAGTATTATTGTTTTTTGATATTAGTAAAAATCTGTGGTTTGACTTAACGCACAGCACTCTACAATTTTCTCTTACCTTCGGTGATTGAAGGTTAGGCATTATACTGTCATACTGGATTTTTTTGTGTGGTCGTATATACATATATATATATAGTTTCCCATAGTAACTTAGATCCAAACTTAGATTCAATACTAGTAACTTAGATTCAAACTTAAAGTGTACTTCAAACACATTTTAGGAAAAAACTTATTAATATCATTTTTAAAGAATATCTAAAAAATAGTTGATTTTTGTATTTTATTCAAAATCATACAAGAGTGAACTTTGAGAACACAAGGAAGGGAACAGGAGCAGCCAAAAATCAAAGCCTGTTCCCTTCCTTGTGTGTAAATCAACAGCCACGTACTCTTAATTTGTTATCTGAACTTTGAGAAATTAGAAAAAACTAAAAAAAGTACATTAGTAAAGTGGTACTTCAAAGAATTTTCACGAAAAAACCTATTGATATACTTTTTAAAGAGCATCTAAAAAATAATTGATTTATCAACTTTAATCAAAATCGTTAGTACGAATTTTGAGAAATTCGAAAAACACAAGTATTAGTACCTTTTGGTCGATTTTGCTCAAAAGCTTATTTTAGCTGACCCGGAGGGTACCTAATTTAAATATAAAATTTTCAATTTCGTAGCTCATTTTTCTTCATGCTTAAAA